>JAVJIF010022119.1:0-76038 GCA_038442645.1 Agave tequilana
GCACACTATGTCTTACTTCAAGCTCTTAATGATGATGATATCTCTAGAGTCATTCATTGCAAATTCGCACATGAGATTTGGACTCACTTACTTGTCATTCATGAGGGGACTTCACAAGTTAAGAGGGCAAAGATCGACCTTCTTCGTTCTCAATATGAAAATTTTTCTATGCAAGAGAATGAATCATAGATGATATGGTTACTAAATTTACAAAGATTACTTATGGACTTTCTTCTTTAGGTGATGGGATTGACAATGACCAAAAGGTGAGGAAGATCATCCGTGCACTCCCTCCATCTTGGGAAGTCAAAGCCACTACTTTGAAGGAGCTCAATGACAAGGAAGAAATGGAGCTTATAGGTCTCATGTGAATCTCAAGACCCATGAGATGGAAAGAAAAGCAAGAGAAGAAATGGCTCCTCCCAAGAAGAAAGCTATGCCTTCAAGAGTTCTTCCAACTACTCCGACGACGATGATGAAGAAGAGGATGATGAGGATCTTTCTCTTCTTGTAAAGAACGTTCGGAGAATGTACAACAAGGCAAAGTTCCAAAATAGAAGGAGATGGCAAGGTAAAGAAGAGAAGAAAATCACTTGCTTCAATTGCCAAAAGCCGGGTCACATTGTTGCGGAATGTCCGGAAAGAGCCAAACCTCCACCTCCAAGAAGCCGTACAAAAAGAAAGCTTTAAAGGCTACTTGGGATTCGGAGAGTGAATCCGATGAGGAAGTCGACACCGCCAACATGTGCTTCATGGCAAATGAAAGCACAAGCAAGGTAACTCCCGATACTTCCATTGATTGTGATCTATCCATGGATGAACTAGGAGAAGCTTTGAAGAACTATCTCATAACTATGATTTTCTCAAAAGAAATACTTGAAAATGAAAAAGGAAAATGAATCTCTCAATCACAAAGTTTTCACTCTTACTAAAGAAAAGGATGAATTGCTTTTTACTCTTGTTTCTACACAAAAGGACTTTGATAACTATAAAATTTCTTGCAAACGTAAATTTCCACAAATTGATGAAAAATGAAATTTCCATGCTAAAAAGAGAAAATTGATTCATTAGGAGTAGTTTTGAAAAAATGTGAATTTGATAAGAATAGACTAGAGGCTATGTTTCCTAAGAAACAAGTCCCAAAGAAACATTCACATGCTATCATGCTCATGTTCATAAATCACAACCTTACATCATGCCAAGCACCCTAAACATCCCCACACTCAACACACTCCACACACACATCATGCATTCATGTATGGTAAAGTCTTTTCATGCACATATTGTGGCCGTAAAGGTCATTTGGTTAAATTTTTCTATGATAGGCTTAATGCATCGCATAATCATGTTTGGGTTTGGAATATTAACTTTCAAGGACCCAAGAAAATTTGAGTACAAAGTCAACAAATTTATTAAATGATGTAGGTACATTCCAAGGCCCAACGACATAAAGGATTGTGGTATCTTGATAGTGGTTGCTCAAGGCACATGACTGGGATATCAATAACTTGCAACCCTATCAAGGTACCATGAAGGTGGCACCGTCACCTTCGGAGATGACGCAAAGGAAAAATCATTGGTATTGGTAATGTTAAACTTGGTACATCTTCTTTAATAGAAAATGTTGTTTTGGTTGATGGCCTCAAGCATAATCTCTTGAGTGTTAGTCAACTTTGTGACAAAGGTTTTGATGTTGTTTTTGATAACCTAGCGTTGTAGAGTTATTGATAGACAATCCAATACATGTATATTTTTTGGATTTCGTGAAAGCAATGTATACATGATTGACATGTCTAATATCCTATGCAATGCTACTTGTTTGAAAGCCCTCGATGATGATTCTTGGTTGTGGCATAAGAGATTAGGCCACATTTCTTTGACCATCTATCTAGATTAAACAACAAGGAAATGATGAAAGGTATTCCTTACTTGAACTTTGAAAAGGACCGCATTTGCGATGCGTGCCACCTTAGGAAACAAACCAAGTCCTCTTTCAAGTCAACAAGGATATCATGACATCACGACCCTTGGAGTTGATCCATATGAATTTGTTTGGTCCTACTCAAACCAAAAATCTAAGTGGGAATCGTTTTACTTTTGTTTTAGTTGATGATTTCTCGTGTTTTACTTGGGTTTTCTTTTTAGAATACAAAAATCAAGCCTTTTCATATTTTCAAGCATTTAAGAAAAGAGTTTGAAAGGAAAAAGATTCTTCTATTTTAAGAATAAGAAGTGATAGAGGTGGTGAATTCAATAACCTACCATTTATCACTTTTTGTGAAGAACATGAAATTAAGCATGAACTATCTTGTTAGGACTTCACAACAAAATGGAGCAGTTGAGAGGAAAAATCGGACATTACATGAGATGGCTAGGACAATGATAAATGAATATGGTCTCCCTCATTATCTATGGGCCGAGGCCGTTAACACATCTTGCTACATATCAAATAGAGTTTTCTTATGCAAAAAATACTTCAAAAACATCTTTTGAGATCTATTTTTCTAGAAAGCCAAATGTTTCATACTTTAAAGTTTTGGTTGTAAATATTTTGTTTTGAATACTAAAGATAATTTAGGTAAATTTGATGCAAAGTCTTATGAAGCAATTTTTGTTAGTTACTCTAATACTAGTAAAGCATATAGAGTTTTCAATAAGTCATCCTTGGCTATTGAAGAATCTATACATGTAAAGTTTGAGGAATCTAATGTGTTTGTTAAGAATGTTGTAGAAATAGATTCCCTAAATGAAGACATGGAGAGAACTACTTTGAAGGACTCACCTACTCTTGAAGACATGCCAAAGGATGATGAAAGAAATGAAGTTCAAGAAAATGAGGTTCAAGGAAATGAAATTAAAGAAGTTAAAGTGGAGACTACTCAACCACTTTCAAAAGATTGGAGATACAATCCACATCATCCCAAGGATCTTATTATAGGTGAAGTATCAAAAGGGGTAACTACTCGTTCTAAACTTCATGATCTTTGTGGACACTATGCATTTATCTCTCACTTTGAACCAAAGAACATCCTCGAAGCCGAGGGCGACTCATATTGGTTGCTAGCCATGCAAGAGGAGCTCAATCAATTCGAGCGTAACCAAGTTTGGCATCTTGTTCCTAGGCCCCACGATAGACCAATAATTGGTACTAAGTGGATCTTTAAGAACAAGTTGGATGAGTCGGGAAATGTTGTTAGGAATAAAGCTAGGTTAGTGGCCCAAGGTTACACTCAAGTCGAAGGTATCGATTTTGAGGATGTTTTGGTTGATGGCCTCAAGCATAATCTCTTGAGTGTTAGCCAACTTTGTGACAAAGGTTTTGATGTTGTTTTTGATAACCTAGCGTGTAGAGTTATTGATAGACAATCCAATACATGTATATTTTTCGGATTTCGTGAAAGCAATGTATACATGATTGACATGTCTAATATGCTATGCAATGCTACTTGTTTGAAAGCCCTCGATGATGATTCTTGGTTGTGACATAGGAGATTAGGCCACATTTCTTTTGACCATCTATCTAGATTAAACAACAAGGAAATGGTGAAAGGTATTCCTTGCTTGAACTTTGAAAAGGACCGCATTTGCGATGCGTGCCAACTTGGGAAACAAACCAAGTCCTCTTTCAAGTCAATCAAGGATATCATGACATCACGACCCTTGGAGTTGATCCATATGAATTTGTTTGGTCCTACTCAAACCAAAAGTCTAAGTGGGAATCGTTTAGCTTTTGTTTTAGTTGATGATTTCTCGTGTTTTACTTGGGTTTTCTTTTTAGAATACAAAAATCAAGCCTTTTCATATTTTCAAGCATTTAAGAAAAGAGTTGAAAAGGAAAAAGATTCTTCTATTTTAAGAATAAGAAGTGATAGAGGTGGTGAATTCAATAACCCACCCTTTACCACTTTTTGTGAAGAACATGAAATTAAGCATGAACTATCTTGTCCTAGGACTCCACAACAAAATGGAGCCGTTGAGAGGAAAAATCGGACATTACAAGAGATGGCTAGGACAATGATAAATGAATATGGTCTCCCTCATTATCTATGGGCCGAGGCCGTTAACACATCTTGCTACATATCAAATAGAGTTTTCTTATGCAAAAATACTTCAAAAACATCTTTTGAGATCTATTTTTCTAGAAAGCCAAATGTTTCATACTTTAAAGTTTTTGGTTGTAAATATTTTGTTTTGAATACTAAAGATAATTTAGGTAAATTTGATGCAAAGTCTTATGAAGCAATTTTTGTTAGTTACTCTAATACTAGTAAAGCATATAGAGTTTTCAATAAGTCATCCTTGGCTATTGAAGAATCTATACATGTAAAGTTTGAGGAATATAATGTGTTTGTTAAGAATGTTGTAGAAATAGATTCCCTAAATGAAGACATGGAGAGAACTACTTTGAAGGACTCACCTACTCTTGAAGACATGCCAAAGGATGATTAAAGAAATGAAGTTCAAGAAAATGAGGTTCAAGGAAATGAAATTGAAGAAGTTAAAGTGGAGACTACTCAACCACTTTCAAAAGATTGGAGATACAATCCACATCATCCCAAGGATCTTATTATAGGTGAAGTATCAAAAGGGGTAACTACTCGTTCTAAACTTCATGATCTTTGTGGACACTATGCATTTATCTCTCACTTTGAACCAAAGAACATCCTCGAAGCCGAGGGCGACTCATATTGGTTGCTAGCCATGCAAGAGGAGCTCAATCAATTCGAGCGTAACCAAGTTTGGCATCTTGTTCCTAGGCCCCACGATAGACCAATAATTGGTACTAAGTGGATCTTTAAGAACAAGTTGGATGAGTCGGGAAATGTTGTTAGGAATAAAGCTAGGTTAGTGGCCCAAGGTTACACTCAAGTCGAAGGTATCGATTTTGAGGATGTTTTGGTTGATGGCCTCAAGCATAATCTCTTGAGTGTTAGTCAACTTTGTGACAAAGGTTTTGATGTTGTTTTGATAACCTAGCGTGTAGAGTTATTGATAGACAATCTAATACATGTATATTTTTCGGATTTCGTGAAAGCAATGTATACATGATTGACATGTCTAATATGCTATGCAATGCTACTTGTTTGAAAGCCCTCGATGATGATTCTTGGTTGTGGCATAGGAGATTAGGCCACATTTCTTTTGACCATCTATCTAGATTAAACAACAAGGAAATGGTGAAAGGTATTCCTTACTTGAACTTTGAAAAGGACCGCATTTGCGATGCGTGCCAACTTGGGAAACAAACCAAGTTCTCTTTCAAGTCAATCAAGGATATCATGACATCACGACCCTTGGAGTTGATCCATATGAATTTGTTTGGTCCTACTCAAACCAAAAGTCTAAGTGGGAATCGTTTAGCTTTTGTTTTAGTTGATGATTTCTCGTGTTTTACTTGAGTTTCTTTTTAGAATACAAAAATCAAGCCTTTCATATTTTCAAGCATTTAAGAAAAGAGTTAAAAAGGAAAAAGATTCTTCTATTTTAAGAATAAGAAGTGATAGAGGTGGTGAATTCATAACCCACCCTTTACCACTTTTTGTGAAGAACATGAAATTAAGCATGAACTATCTTGTCCTAGGACTCCACAACAAAATGGAGCCGTTGAGAGGAAAAATCGGACATTACAAGAGATGGCTAGGACAATGATAAATGAATATGGTCTCCCTCATTATCTATGGCCGAGGCCGTTAACACATCTTGCTACATATCAAATAGAGTTTTCTTATGCAAAAATACTTCAAAAACATCTTTTGAGATCTATTTTCTAGAAAGCCAAATGTTTCATACTTTAAAGTTTTGGTTGTAAATATTTTGTTTTGAATACTAAAGATAATTTAGGTAAATTGATGCAAAGTCTTATGAAGCAATTTTGTTAGTTACTCTAATACTAGTAAAGCATATAGAGTTTTCAATAAGTCATCCTTGGCTATTGAAGAATCTATACATGTAAAGTTTGAGGAATATAATGTGTTTGTTAAGAATGTTGTAGAAATAGATTCCCTAAATGAAGACATGGAGAGAACTACTTTGAAGGACTCACCTACTCTTGAAGACATGCCAAAGGATGATTAAAGAAATGAAGTTCAAGAAAATGAGGTTCAAGGAAATGAAATTGAAGAAGTTAAAGTGGAGACTACTCAACCACTTTCAAAAGATTGGAGATACAATCCACATCATCCCAAGGATCTTATTATAGGTGAAGTATCTTTGCACCTGTAACACGGCTTGAAACTATACGGATGACACTTGCATTTGCTTCTTATAAAGATTTTAAATTTTTTCAAATGGATGTAAAAAGTGCCTTTTAAATGGATTTATTGAAGAAGAGGTGTATGTTGAATAATCCCCCGGGTTTGTTGATCCTACACATCCGGATTTTGTTTTCAAACTTGACAAAGCTCTTTATGGTTTTAAAACAAGCCCCTAGGGCTTGGTATGAAAGACTTTCTTCATTTCTAATTTCTAATGATTTTAATAAAGGAAAAATAGATACTACTTTGCTTACAAAACATGTTGAAAATGATATACTTATAGTTCAAATATATGTTGATGATATTATATTTGGTTCTACTAATGAAAATCTTTGCAAAGTTTTTGAATCATGCATGAAGGAGGAGTTTGAGATGTCTGTGATGGGCGATCTTAACTATTTCCTTAATCTCCAAATCAAGCAAAGGAAGGATGAGATTTTCATCAATCAAGCCAAGTATACGAAGGAACTTATCAAGAGATTACAAGCAAAACTCCCATGGCAACTACCACAAAGCTTGACAAGGATGAACAAGGTACTAGTGTAGACATTAAGCTTTATCGTAGCATGATTGGTAGCTTGTTGTATTTAACGGCTAGTAGGCCGGATATTATGTTTTGTGTATGTCTTTGTGATCGATTTCAATTGTGTCCTAAAGAGTCCCATTTGATTGCGGTAAAACGCATTATTAGATACCTTAAGGGCACAATTGAAATGGGTTTGTGGTATCCGAAGACCGGACAATTTTCCTTGACGAGTTTTTCGGATGCCGACTATGCGTGTTGTAGAGTGGATAGGAAGAGTACAAGTGGAACATGTCAATTTCTTGGTAATTGTCTTGTTTCTTGGTCTTCCAAAAAGCAAAATTCGGTAGCCCTCTCAACCACCAAGGCGGAGTATGTTGCGGCCGGAGCTTGTTGTGCACAAGTTCTTTGGATGAAACATACTCTCCTTGACTATGATTTGCATTTTGACCATATTAAGATATTTTGTGATAATACTAGTACTATTCATATGACTAAAAATGCAAATCAACATAGTAAGACTAAGCACATTGACATTCGGTATCACTTTCTTAGAGATCATTATGAGAAAGGTGATATTGACATTGATTATGTTTCTGCCGATTTTCAACTTGCCGATATTTTTACAAAACCACTAGACTATGCTCGATTTTTCTTTATTTGTGGTGAGTTGAATGTTTGTATTATGGAATTATGAGGAAAGATTTTTTTTAACAATGTTTACCCTTTTTGATGTATGACAAAAGGGGGAGAAAAAGTTAGCTTATTTTTATTTTGGAGTTATGCATTTTGAGTTTTAAGTTATAAAAAGTTAGTTTTGAGTTTTGAGTCTTAAGATATAACTAGTTAGTTTTGAGTTTTGAGTTTTAACAAGTTAGTTTTGAGTTTTGAATTTTTGAGTTTTGGATTTTGAGTTATAAAAGGTTAGTTTTTGAGTTAAAAAGTTTTTGAGCAATATGTTTTTGAATTCCTATGTCTTTCTTATGCCAAAGTTCTTAGTTTCTACTTTTATATATAGCCATTCATTTATATAGCATGATTTGAGGGGGAGCTTCCAAGCTCTTTTCCCATGTTTTTATTAAATAACTCATATGTTTTGTCATCATCAAAAAGGGGGAGATTGTTGGCCCAAGGTTACAATCACCCGGTTTTTGAGTTTTGATGATTACAAAACATATATAGTTATTTATACTAATCATTTTCTAGTGTTTAAGTGTGTTTCAGGGTTCTAAGGATTCAAGTTGTGTTCTTCCCCAAAGATGACTCAATTCGGGATCTTTTGACTCAAGATGACTCAATTCGGGTTCAAGGTTTCAAGCTATGCAACATTCCATGGAGAAGCCCTTATTTGAAGACCTTGTAGTCACCTAGAACCTTTGTAAGAATTAGTTTGTTAAAGAATGAGGTTATGTTAAGTTGGCTCAAGAAAATACACACACACCATCATTTTTCAAAATACGGTTTTTGTTTTTGGTATATGTTTTAAGTACATGTCTTGATGGTTATACATGACTCAAATTATTTTACAATTTTACATCTTATTTATATCATGTATACCAACCTTTATAGCATGATACTTAGTCACATAGCCTTACAAAATTATTTTGAAAATTTTTCAAAGTTCAAAAAATTTCCTTAAAAAAAATCCTGTTTCAGGCCTGTCGGTCGACCGGCCGGTCGACCGGATCCATTTCAGGCTTGATCGGTCGACCGGACCGGTCGACCGAGCCTTGTGGTCAGGGCGTGCACGTTTGTGCACGTCTGTCGGTCGACCGGACCGGTCGACCGACAGAACAAAGAGAAATTTTTTCTTTAGCTGCCGGTCGACCGACCGGTCGACCGACCGGTCGACCGAGTCCAACGGCTAGTTTGCCAATGGACTGTCGGTCGACCGGGCCGGTCGACCGACAGCCACCTGCAGCCCCAACAGCTAGTTTTTAGAGTTTTAATCATTTGATTTGAGTGAGATGTTTTGATCTGATCTCTCTGAATTTTTGGGGGCTACTTCCTGACCTATTTAGCTAGCTTTAATGATGATTAGATCTCCTCTAATCCCTATAAATAGAGGGCATTGGTCACTTGCTAAAATTAAGAAAAATCCCATTGTTTTGAAGTTTACAAAAAGAAAGAAAAGTTTTCAAAGGCTTTCAATTTTCTAAGTGTATTCTTGGCTACTAGTTTTTAGTTGTTTTTCAAGCTATTTAGTACTACTTTACAACTGAATTTTTCTCTACACTTCTTGAGCCAAAATACTTCCTCATTCTATTAGGAGTTGTAAAAGAGAAGTGTGTGGTCCTTGTTGGTCACCTTGTTACTTGTTTTTTGTGTTGAGATCCCTCATTGTGTAGAGGGTTGGATTGGTGGAGTTCGGTACTCCACTCTTCGGTAGACCTTTTGTAATTTCCTCGGTGGATATAGTGGAAACCCTTCACGGTGGTGAAGGCGGGGACGTAGAGCGGTGGCTCGAACCTCGAAACAAATCCCTTGTGTTTGCGATTGATTTCCTTATTGCCTTTTATTGCTTTACTTTTCTATCTTGTGATATATCTTGTGTGTACTTCATTATTGCATCCATTTCATTACTTGCATTTCCCGGTCTTTACTCATCTCAACAAGAAAGCAATTAAGCTCCTCAACTCATAATCTAGAGGAATCAAAGAGGAGAAGTTCTAGAGCCCTTCACAGGAAATTCGGCTTCAATTTCTTATTTTGAGTGACCGTTTGCATCATATATTCATACTTGTTTAAAAAGATCATTAGATTAGCATTAACACCTATTCACCCCCCCTCTAGGTGTTTTTCATTGCTGGCATGAATAGAATAATCCGGCAATATATTAATCAACTCAGATCCTCAAAGTCATCGATATATCCAAGTCCCAATATATGAAATACATACTTATCTATATCCAACCAACGATCACTATCCAATCTTAATTATGACCATCATACAATCTCTCTTCCATTAAGTTCAAACACAAGATCCAGAAATCTAAGTAACTAGTCAATTATGTATATATATGCCACCAGGTCAGGTCAAACCAATCTACGTCTACTCCTCAACCCAAGGTTAACTCCAACTCAATCGAGTCTACTAAAAAATCCATGTCTAATATCTCATTCTTTTAATAAAGAATCTCCAAATTAATCATCAATATCCGACTAAACTCTCACCTGTTTTACCATCAATAAGAATAATCAAATATACTAATAATACCACTCAGATATCAACTCGTATAACACCATCATGAACCAGTCAAATTCAAGATCTAAATATCATTATAGTTTAAGTTACATCACCAATAGTTTCAATCCAATCAAGATAATAACTAAAGAGTGGGACATCCTCAAACTACATGAAATCTAGAAAGTCTCTGTACTCAAACCTCGATATCAATAAACATCATTCCTCAGATAATTTATCAGTGAATATATCCAAATAAAATACTTGCAACTAATAATCCAAAATCAGTATTATGTGACAGATCAAAAATCAAGTTAAGATAATCTACCATATGATCAGAATCTGACTATTATTGATCTCATCTAAATATAAATCAAGATCCCATATAATCTCAAGTTGAACTCTAGGTCCATATATAAATCCAAGCATCAAGATAAATCAAGTTTAAGGTAGCATCCTATTTAATCCATCTTTATTGCCCAAATGAATCCTCACCTGAAAAATTATCAAATAAATGTCTGATAATACCTCAAATAAATCTACAATTATGAACTAGACCAATTTCAAGATCAATCCAAGTCACAGTCTAAGGTGCATGACAACTAGCCTAGAATCAAAAGTAATAATCTGGCACACATGCAATGACATTAGTAAACACTCATATGAACTAACTAAATAGGATGAGCACTCACTAATATCTCATGAAGAAATACAGATAATCACACTGGTATAATAAGTCAGATGCTCACATGAAATAATACAAGTAACTGACAACAATAAATTAGGAAATGATAAGAGCAAACACTTACAAATATCATCTCATTAAATTTAATAATATAATTACACAATAATATAAAATTATTTATGACAAAAATTCTTATTTAACTGAAGGGGAAAAAGAACACTCACCTGACTTGATCCCAGTCCAAAGCACTGAAATCATAAGGCCTCGATAAATCTACATGGTTCATTTCAATAGAAATTATTAGATTTTAAAAAGATATTTTACTTGTGAGTTATAAGGGGTTTAATCTTGATTAACTAGTTTGAGGGTTAGGAATATGGTCCTCTGGGATTAATGAATTTAGTAGGTTTAGTTTAAATCAATTTCTATTTTTTGTTAGATTTTTAACAGGTTTAAACCATTAAAATACTTAACATGACTGAATTTACCATTAAGAAAAATGGCTTTAAAGTTGGTGGTTTGAGTTAATTTATATTGGTATTAGTCTAAAATTTTTATCATAGAAAGTAAAATTTATTGTAGACTATTGTTTATACTTTTCTCTATTTTTTTGATATTTTTAACAAATTATTTTAATATGCAATTTCTTCTTTCTTTCTTCCTTCCTTTCTTCCTTTTTTTTCTTTTCCCTTTTTCCCCCTTGGGCCTCCCTGAGCAGCCCAGCCCAGCCAGACCCAGGCTAGGCCAGGCCGGGTCTGGTCCGGCCTGTAAAATATATATATTTTTTGTGTGGCAGCACAAGGCCTCGCCCTGTGCTGCGCGGCCCAGCAGGGCCTGGCTTGCCCAGGCCCTGCCCAGGCCAGGCAGGCTCGGCCAGGCCCTACCCGGGACAGGCTGGCCCAGGCTAAGCTGGGCTGCTCTCGGCGTGGCCGAGAGCAGTGGCCTCTTTTTTCTTTGAAATTCTTTGTTTAAAAATTCTGAAAAAAATATATAAATTAAAATTATGAGTTGGTATATATTCACATGTATTTTAGTTGGATTCTAGATTGGGTTTATGATGTATAAAATTTATTCATAGAGATCATAGTATAAACATGATTTTTAATAAACTATTTATATTAAATAAATTCTGAGAAAATAAATTGCTTACTTGGATTTGATCTTCCCTTTCATGTTCCTCCATCTCTGCACTTCAAGATCACTTTGTTCATGCTCCGCTGGAGGAGAAAAGAAAGAAGGAGGTGGGGAGAGTTGGGTCATTTTTTTTTTTGAGATAGAAAAGAATTAGTTTAGGCTTTTTATAGGGCATTAGGGATTTTAAAAATCAGAATTTCAGTTGGGTTCAAACTGCTTGAGTGAGTAGTTTAGGATAGAATTAATTAAGGCTAAAATTTTAAAAATAAGATTTGGATTTGGGTAAGTTAGGGTAGACATGATTATTGTTAGGATTTAGATTAGGATTAGTTAAGATTTATGAAAAGTTTTGATAAGATAGGATTTAGATTAGGATTAGGATTGGGTTTTGAATTAATGAGTAAGGATCTCATTGGTAATGAGTTATGGGTTAGGAAAAGGAAAAGATATGAATAATAATAACAATAATAATAAATACTAATAATCAAAAGAGATAGTAATAATAATAATAATAAAATTATCAACATTAAAAATATTATCTAATAATACTTGGTAAAAATACTACCATTAATAATAATGACCAAAACAATACAATAAGAATAAGAATAATAATCTCAATATTAACAATAATAGCAACTGCAATAATAATAGTAGTAACATAGTAATAAGAAAAATACTAGCTAGTAATTAAAATAATAATACTTAATAATGCTAAATATAAATATAAGACCAAAATACCATTTACTATCTTAAAATAATTTGTACTATAAATAAAGTTAATAAATAATAATAAAATAACCAATAAAATAAAATTAATACTTTAGAAAAAAAATACAGTATTTTAGACCAAGAATATTACATTCTACCCACCTTATAAAAATTTCGTCCTCGAAATTTCGATAAAGCAGGGAATGATAGCAAATCAAAATCAAGGAAGAAGATAAAACTTTAATGTCGCTTCTCACTGTATCATGGGTCCACTCACTTCCGCTGCGCGCTCTGATCTTTTTTACCGGCCTCAAAATGGAGTAATCAATTCCAAAAGACAAAGTCAGAAAATGAAATTATGAAGAAGAATAAGAATCAAGATGGAGCCAAAATTACTGTAGAAGAAGAGTTGGAATTAGGGATATCAAAAGATTCAAGATATGAATTCCAAAAGGGAGGACGATAAATTTTCAAGTGGACTCAGTATCATCATATGAATAATATATGTTTATTGCAGTGTAAATATAACTGTCTCAGGTTACAGGTATGAACTAGGTTCTTTTTTATGTCGAACATGGCTTTGATACCAAGAAAACTCTGTCAGACCCGCTTCCCAAAATACGCGAAAATGGAGTCGCGATGAAGGTTGGCGATGTATATACGCGAGGAAAATACCCCACATATACGTTAAGCCTAAAGTAGCCTGAACAAGCTATAAAATTTACTATGATAAATCAATATCACTGTAATAGGACATATAAATATCTAACACAATGATAGCAGACGAATATAAGAAAGAAATGACAACTGGATGCAATATAGATAAAATCAAGAAATAACATGAACAAAAGAGCAGGAATATTGATAATCAAGGAGAGAGAGACTCCAGCTCCTCGTAATGCATGTAATCCACTCCAAATACCTGATCAGCAATAAATAGCCGCAAATCTGGATAAGAAAATCCAGGGAGTCAGAACTTCTAGTGAATGTATAAGAATAAACTGAAAATATGCACATTCATATAAATGAGAACATATGATAATAGTATAAACTAGAATAAGAAACATCATGAATAAGGTAAATAAACAGTAATATGAATAGCGCACAGTAGACTACGTATCCAGTCAGGCATTCAATCAGGTATCTATCACAATCTATATATCAGGCGGGTGAGTCAGTCAGTACTAGAGTCAGATGTTTAACCAGGTCAGGTGTAACATTGGGTGTCTAATATACATACATGTATCAGGCAAAGACAATCAATTACAGTACATTATGAATAGTTTATTTTTATTATTATTAGTTAGTGAACATCAATTGCCACCTATAATAAACGCATCCCATACTACGCCTATCATACGTGTCAATTGAGGTCCTAAGTTACTGAAACTGATCAGTTGGAGATATTGTCTATACTTTAGGTGGGTCCCATACATATCCGAAACCATGGCACAGACTTCTGCCGCTGAACCAGGCGCTACCGCTAGGTAGTCAGGAACATGTATAACAGAAAAAAGAATAGGACGGGGTGCCAGTCACCCCACGGGAACCCTGCAGTGAAACCCTCTTTCAGTTGCGTAACCTATATCATAGGTCCACCAAAATACAGACATTGCCTCCTCCATCAATCTCCCTAATCCCAGTGTAAGTTGCTTAATATCAGGTTATTTAGATTATCAAGATTATTTAATGTACATATTATCTAGACCACTAGGATAACTCGGTGATAGCCACAATAACGACGTCAACATGTGTAATCAGGATACTAGTGCTAAAGGATATATAATGTCAATGAACAGGATACCAATATAATAGGACAAGTAACAAGTATAACATGAGGGTGTTGTTACCGTATATAATAATTTTTCAGCAATTATGGTAACATGGACGATATAATTATCAGGTAAGTATCATGAATAATCAGTCAAGTTCTTCAGGTAAATCATGATATTCAAAAAAAGTAATGATCTGCTGGCATGAATAGAATAATCTGGCAAAATATTTAATCAACTCAGATCCTCAAAGTCATCGATATATCCAAGTCCTAATATATAAAATACATATTCATCTATATCCAACCAACGATCACTAACCAATCTTAATTAAGTCCATCATACAGTCTCACTTCTATTAAGTTCAAACACAAGATCCAGAAATTCAAGTAACTAGTCAGTTATGTATATACATGCCCCCAGGTCAGGTCAAACCAATCTATGTCTACTCCTCAACCCAAGGTCAACTCTAACTCATTCGAGTCTACTAACAAATCCAAGTCCAATATCTCGTTCTTTTAATAAAGAATCTCCAAATTAATCATCAATATCTAACTAAACTCTCACCTGTTTTACCATCAATAAGAATAATCAAATCTACTGATAATACCACTCAGATATCAACTCGTATAACTACCATCATGAACCATTCAAATTCAAGATCTAAATATAATTATAGTTTAAGTTACATCACCAATAGTTCAATTCCCAATCAAGATAATAACTAAGGAGTGGGACATCCTCAAGCTACATGAAATCTAGAAAGTCTCTGTACTCAAATCTCAGTATCAATAAACATTATTGTTCAGATAATTTATCAATGAGTATAACCAAAAAAATACTTGCAACTAATAATTCAAAATCAATATTATGTGATAGATCAAAAAACAAGTTAAGATATTCTACCATATGATCAGAATCCGACTATTGATCTCATCTAAATATAAATCAAGATCTGATGGAGCGAAATCAGCACTAAAAAACGTGTATTTTATGAAATCAATGTAATTGTATATGTATGTTAATGTTCTCTCGATACTTCTGTCATAGCATTGGCTCAACGGGTCGAATTCACAGGGACGGGAGGCGATAGAAGCATTAACAGTTTATGTCAGTTGTTAACAATTCTTCTTTGTTTAAAGAATGAGAAAAAGTAAAAGAAAAGAAAAAGAAATCCAAAAAGTGATAGGTGGAGAAGGCGATGAAAACGAAAATGTGAAAATAAAAGAGAAGTGGTTTTGAAAACAAAAAGAAGATAAAACAACGATGAACAAAGAAGTTGGTGAAAACAACAATGGGAAATGATAAAAGGGTTTTGAAATTAATTTTTAAAATAAGATAAAAAAATTCATGGCTACTAACTACTAATTGCTCCACTAACCATACTAACCTCTTAGTGATAGTTGCCTCACATGGATCCTTGACCTTGACTAGTCCTTGGCTTCAAGAGACGATACAAAGCATGGCAAATAAAATGGTTCTTCATATTCAAATTTGCATCAAGAGCAAGCTAATACAAACATTAGATCATCAAAACTATTAGGAGTAAGCATGAAATAAAAGAGAGTTAGCTTGGTTAGCAAGTTAGATGTTAGAACCCATCATCATGAGCCATCAATGGCTCTTTAAAGAGCAAGGCCTTATAGAGGCTATTAGATTCATATGGATTATCAAGTAAGTGGTTAGCTAGTTAGTGGTTAGTAGTTAATCACCATGAGAGAAAATCTAGCTAAGCATCATGTAGAAGATAGAGAAAATTACAATGGAGAAGAAAGGAGAAACCTTTACATAAATTGTCACCATCTATAACATCAATATCCCTCTATCTCTCTCTGAATCAACTCAGCCCTAATACATGATCTATAAAAGAAAAGAAAATACAAAATAAAAGAGAAATAAAATCTAAATCTACAACAAAAAGAGAGAAAACCTAACCTATTTTCAATCTGCTTGCGTTTCGGGCAAACCCTGCAGTATTTATAGGCTAAAGGAGGTCTAGAAGGCGAGACGAGGCCACGTGTCGAAAATCGACGCATGGGCCCACCATAGAGCCGCGGAAACGTGGTCATAGCCACGTTTCCGCGGCTATACCAGGACCAAGGTCCCTGGTTTTCGTGCATAGATTCGTGTCGCTTCGGGGACCTTCCAGATGTGCTCAGATTCGGTTATTTTCGTTTGGATATTTATCTGACATGCGTAAGGGTCTAGGTTCAATGCATCTTTTAGAAGCTCCCTTACTTGGTCTCCAAGAAATACGGATTAAATTATCTGAAAATGGGTTTAATTAAGCTCTTATTACCCTTTTACCCCTAGACTCTTGATTTATCTACAAAGTAGACCAAAACACAATTGAAAATGATATATTATTCATAAATCGGTAGGAAAATGCGATATAATAATGCAGAACTGTAGACTAATCACACCCTCACATTATTTTTTTGCTCATCTCGAGCAAAATAAGAAAAAAAAACTATACTATAAATGTTATTACACCACTTTCGCAGGTGACGCAATTGCACTGAGCGTGTGCAACAAGCCGTTAACTCTCTAAGTTTCCCCTAGAGGAGGAGTTTTGTCTCCTGAAAGTTTTCAGCGGATTGCACCCACAAAATCTATAAAGAAAGAAAACAAAATATTAGTATTTTGAAAACACATTTTGAAAGAGAGACAAGTTTTCGAAATATTTTTGCAAAAATATAAGCGATCTAAGGTCATAAGTCCACCAAAAATTATTCTTCCTTAAACTTAGTCTATATGCAAGATCTTGTTTTCAATTAAGGAAAGAATTCAAAATTTGATTAAATATTTTATCCTTCATAAAACTTAGATAATACGCACTTCGTGATAGTGAAGATTTCTGAGATTTTAACTCTAACCATCAAGCCATTTATTTATGTATACATATTTTTTCTTTTTTTCTTCCCTTAGTTTTCTTAGACTTTCTAGTTTACCCGGGTAGTGAGTCTTTAAGCGATGACTCCCAGACCAGACAGTTTTTGAGCACCAGATGAGAAAACATCCCCCGAGTTTAAGGACTCGAGTAAACAATGCCACAAAATAAAGAGGGATTAATTGTTCCTTATTACCACCTTTAGGCGTGAATAATCATGCTTCTTGAGGCATAGTTATCCAACTTAATAAGTGATTTTTTTCTTTATTTTTTTCTTCACATATATTATATATATATATTTATTTATTTTTGCTTTATGGCATTTTAGTTCTTTATTTCAATCCCAAAAATGTGTAAGTGTGAAGTTCATACTATCTAAGGAAAAAATTCAAGATAAAATTATCTCTCCAATTTATCTTACTTAGTCTATAATCTTAAAAAAGATCCATTATTTCTATTAGGTTTAAGATGTCATAATTAAGGTTTCCTTAATTTCTAAGATCATCTTAATTTTCTTTAAAAATAGATCAAAACATTGTCTCTTATTTCAAAAAGTTTTTAAAAGAAAAGAAAAATCCTATACAAAGGAACATTCTAAGAATATCCTAAAAAAGTGAAAAAGAAAGAAAATCTAAAAACTCTATGTTAGTAAACCCTCCCCCACACTAATCTCATGCATTATCTTCAATTCATCGTGATGTATACGCATGAAATAAATAGAGAGGGAAGAAAAAATCACCTCAAGGTGGTGGTCCGGTGGTGGTCTGATTGGTCCACGAAATGCGCCCCAATCTAATTTGCATGGAGTTCTCAGGAACCACCAGTTACCTCTATAATACAACCCACAAAAATGATATATATATGAATGATTTTTATTAAGAATTTTACCCCATCTAATTTTCAAAATTTCAAAATAACTTCAGAGTCAATTTTATCAACACCCTTATTCCAAAATGGAGCGTGAAAAGATGGAATGATTGATTTGGACTTAGGAAGTGCAGGAACTAATACTGACTCAGGAATTTGACTTAAGTCAAGTGAAGGTTCAGGAGTCAAAATTGGTTCGGGAATCGGGTCCAAATCAAGAAGTTGAAATTTAAGTCCACATTCATATCCCCACAATAGAATGTGACTCTCTGAAATTGGTGATCAAGTTCAAGAATGACAGGTATGGGAACCAAAACTGATTCTAAAATATTGCTCAAATTGGGTAGCGAATAAGAATCAATATTGATTCAGGAATTTGCACTGGATCACAAATTTGAGGATCGAAGTCACATTCTTGTCTAAGTTCAATTTTTTAAAAAAGGAAAACTTGCCAATTTGTCAATGGGAAATTCAAAATTATGAAACTGGTCAAGTTCAATTTATTAATCATAAAAGATTGGTGATTCAATTTCATGATAGATTGGCACGGGATCTAATGTTGACTCGGGAATAGGCCTAAACTCAGGTAAAAATACCTCAGTCATTATTGAATCAGGAAGTGGAATTAAATTACCAAGTTGAGATTCAGGATCATAGTCATGCTCAAGTTCAATTTCAGGAAAAGGATAACTTGCCAAAATATCAACATGGTTCTCAAAATTTTTATATTGGTCAATTTCAAATCGGTGTGCTGAAATTGAATCTTGGTTTCCAAAACAACATGAGTCACGATCTAGATCGATAGAGTTAGAGATATCTGGATTGGTCAAAAGTTGATAAGAGTGAGTTTCCTCATTCCTATGAATGTTAACCAATGACTCAGTTGTGTTTCTAACCTATTGATAGCTGGGCAAAAGATTTTTGAAATTGTTATGAGGTCTCATGCAAGATTTCTATACTCTTTTTGAGCTCAGATTTTTCTTCAAATGGTTGTTCTAGAACGGGGGTGTAGGAATCTTGGTTTTGAAAAAAATTGTGAAGATTGTGAGTCCAACAAGTTTTGAGATTGATGCTCGGACTCACGCAAGAGTTCCTCAGTCAATTTCAAGATGGATGTTTGATCATTTTGAAGAGGTGGGACTGAGTAAGACTCTTGAAAATATTATGGGATTGGGGAGGCCAACATGTTCTGAAATTGTCGCTCGGCCTCTTGCAGGTTAGCTTCTATACTCTTTTCTAACTCAAATTTTTCTTCAATTGGTGATTCTAGAGACGGAGTATAGGAAGCAAAATCGGAAATGAATATTGCGGCAATTGTGAAAATTGTAGACAATGTGGTTGAAAATTTGACTTGGAGGAGTTGAATCCCCATTGACTCTGTGAAGAGTTGAAATTATTTTTGAAAAGTTGCTCATCAGATAAGCAGTAAGGGTTATATTAAGTCGAATACATCCAATCCATATTATTTGGTTGGTTCATGTTTTTCAATGCTGGGATGGAGCTATTTGACAATGAGGTAGATGTGAAGTATAGATTCATATTAGAATTGAAAAAATTATTGTTATTGAATTCTATTTCACAAACAATCACAAACAAAAAATAAAAAACAAACAAGTAGATAAAAGAAAGAAAAAATCAAAACAAAGCCTATATTAAGGTTGACCTAGACATAAATGACTCCTAACTGGTCGATTACCCGGGAGAGGTTGTTGTATGAATCCGACCACAAGCTAATCGGCCAGGTAGGGGCAAAATATGGTGGGAGGTATTCGTGCGTAAGCAACGGGTCTTAATTACGCCAAACCATGGAATCTTCGAGGCGTAACCTCTTAATCCCCAACCTTAGACACCGATTTCACAAGAGTATGATTCAAACAAGTTCCACCCTCGGTCAATCTCTTAATGAGTCCGAGATGTCCCTAGGGGCCAACGTTTATCAATTTTTCTTAGGGCTTGGGTTGTGTGAGTGGGGAGGTGATTTTTGGGCTAAGGAAGGGTAATGAAATCCCCACCTTATCTTGTATGGGTTTTGCCCTTAAGTTCAATTCGTGCAAGTGTGCAATATAAATAAGAAGATAACACAAAGCGAATAAATCACCCACGTGTTTGTCCTATACTATATGCAATGCCATATGTACACCTCAGTCCAGATCACAACAACAGAACAAAATACAGTATATTGGAATTGAATTGACACATGCCAAATGCAAATGTCTAAACCATTTTAAAAGCGTCCAAATATCATATTTTAGTTCTTTAATTTATTACAGTGTGTAAGCAATCAAAGCAGAAAAATAGTAGCAGCAATACAACAATATATGCAACTTGTAAGAACCCTGCAAAAGATGAAGTTCAAATGCCATACAAATGTCGCGTTTCCATAGCTTTTCATGGGTTTCTGCGGTAGAATTTAGGAAGCGGAGTCAAAATGCAAATGGCTATTAGATTCATATGGATTATCAAGTAAGTGGTTAGCTAGTTAGTGGTTAGTAATTAGTCACCATGAAAGAAAATCTAGCTACGCATTATGTAGAAAATGGAGAAGATTATAATGGAGAAGAAAGGAGACACATTTACATAGATTGTCACCATCTATTACATCAATATCTCTCTATCTCTCTCCGAATCAACTAAGCCCTACTACATGATCTATAAAAGAAAAGAAAACACAAAATAAAAGAGAAAAATCCTAATCGTCAACAAAAAGAGAGAAAACCTACTCTATTTTCACTATGCTTACGTTTCGGGGCAACCTTGCAGTATTTATAGGCGAAAGGAGGTCCGAGAAGGCGAGACGAGGCCACGCGTTGAAAATCAACGTGTGGGCCCATCATAGGGCCGCGAAAACGCGGCCATAGCTGCATTCTACGGCAATACTAGGGACCTAGGTCCCTAGTTTCCGTGCGTAGATTGGCCTTCGCTTCAGGGACCTTCCAGATGTGCTCAGATTCGGTTATTTTTGTTCGGATATTTGTCTGACATACGCAGGGTCTAGGTTCAATGCATCTTCTAGAAGCTCCCTTACTTGGCCTCCAAGAAATGCGGATTTAATTACGCAAAAATAGATTGAATTAAGCTCTTATTACCCTTTTCCCTTAGACTCTTGATTTATCTGCAAAGTAGACCAAAATACAATTAGAAATGATATATTATTCATAAATTGGTAGGAAAATGCGATATAATAATGCAGAATTGTAAACTAATCAAGATCCCATGTAATTCTCAAGTTGAACTCTAGGTCAATATATAAATCCAAGCTTCAAGATAAATCATTTTAAGGTAACATCTTATTTAATTCATCTTTATTTCCAAATGAATCATCGCCTGAAACATCATCAAATAAATGTCCAATAATACCTCAATTAAATTTACAATTATGAACCAGACCAATCTCAAGATCAATTCAAGTTACAGTCTAAGGTGCATGACAACTAGCCTAGAATCAAAAGTAATAATCTTCCACACGTGTAATGATATTGGTAAACACTCATATGAACTAACTAAATAGGATGAGCACTCACTAATATCTCATAAAGAAATACAGATAATCACACTGGTAAAATAAGTCAGATGATCACATGAAATAATACAAGTAACTAACAACAATAAATAAGAAAATGATACAAGAGCAAACACTTACAAATATCATCTCATTAAATTTAGTAATATAATTACAAAATAATATAAAATCATTTATCACAAAAATTCTTGTTTAATGTAAGGGAAAAAAGAACACTCACCTGAACTTGATCCCAAGTCCAAAGCACTGAAATCATAAGGCCTCGATAAATCTACATGGTTCATTTTAATAGAAATTGTTAGATTTTTAAAATAATATTTTACTTGTGAGTTATAAGGGGTTTTAATCTTGATTAATTAGTTTGGAGGTTAGAAATATGTGTTGGTCTCGATATGATGCCAAGTGTTGGACTTGCTCTGTTGGCACTAATGGATCTAAAATACGAAGTTAACACAAAGACTAAACAAAGAAGGATTAAAGTTAAACAAATAAATAAACTTGCAATAAAGAAAATCAAATCTCAGAAAAGTTTAGACAAACGCAAACACGAGAGATTTATCCTGGTTCGGTCCTCGTGACCTACATCCAGTCCCCAAGCCACCCGCTTGAGGTTTTCCTTTATCCTTGATTTTGTACACCCAAAATCACAACCATGCACACCACTTGACAAATCCCCTTTGTCAAATGTGTACACCTTCTCTTCCACCAAGAGAACAAACTCCACCTTGTACAACTGCTTCTACACCAAGAAGACACCCGTATATAATGATTGCTTTGAGTATTACAACACTTTCCTATAAGCCTTGGTACTGTGTATGAACGTGGACAAGGTCTAGTATAGGAGACAAACTTTAGAGAACTTCATTAGAGAATCAGAATTTGGTGAAGAACTGAAGTGGGAACAGTTTTCAGGATTGGCAGAATTTATGATCTTAGAAAACTGAAGATTAGGATTAGTATTTAGCCTTTGGATTAACCACCCTATTTATAGCTGCACTCTTGGGTAAGTTAGGGTAGTTACAGGTGCAATTCAAATGATTGGAACGCTGGAAAATGTTGCACAAAAGACCAGATAACAAAAACTGTACAACAGTCTGAAACTGCCTATAGTCGACTTGCCTTTTGAGTTAGTCGACTAGCCTAGGCAATTTTCAGTCGACTATGTTTGGGTATTAGTCGACTAGGTCAAGATAAGTTCGAATGACTAGTTTCTGGATAACTGAATCAAGTCGACTGCAACCAACTTTCAAGTTGACTGGATCAGCTATTAGTCGACTAGAGGAATAGGGTTAGTCGACTACAAGGTCTATTAGTCGACTAATATTGTCTGTCAAGTCGACTAATGGACAAACAGAGAGTTGGGTCTATTTTGGACACATGACTAGTCGACTAGAGGGTTTGGGTTAGTCGACTACCAAATGGGATTAGTCGACTATAAGGAGTTATAAGTCGAGTATATAGACATGATATGTGTGTGTGCATCAAGGCTTTTGACATGCTATTTCATATTTACAAACCACATCATATCAACTCTCTTTGGGAAGTCTTGATCATGAAGAACTCTTGATTCGTCGTGTGTTAGAGCTCCAAATGAAATGCTTCACAAATGTCTTCATCGAAACAAGTTCCAACAATATGGTCCTCTGGATTTGATGAATTTAGTAGGTTTAGTTTAAGCCAATTTCTAATTTTTATTAGATTTTTAATAGGCTTTAAACCGTTAAAATACTTAACATGTCTGAATTTACCATTAAAGAAAATGGCTTTTAAGTGGATGATTTGAGTTAATCTATATTGGTATTAATCTAAAATTTTTGTCATAAAAAGTAAAATTTATCGTAGATGCCCTTGTCCATGATAAGGGTGAAAAGTACGCCTGCTGAAAGTGGAGAGAAGGCTCTGTCTTTGTAATCCTTCCATCCAAAAGGAGTCAATCGCCTATAGTATTCGGTAGGATCCAACCCTAAATGTCTGCAGTTACAGACTCGGATTCGAACTCAGAGTCCCCGCAATTTTTTCATTATGCATGATCAGTGCACCATATGATGAGAAAAATGGGATACAATTTATAGCGTGGGAATGGCTTGAACTTCGGAAGGGGGTGACGTGGTCTTCTACGGACTTTCGTGCCGAAAAGGAAGCTAGCAAATTATTACGAAAAAATATGCATGGGGTTGGGAAATGTTACACCTCCCGCTTCGTTTCAGTCCGAAGAAGACGAATCTCTCCCATCACATTCCTCCATTTCATCTGAGTGGGAATCAGATGTCAGTGTGGGGTGCTCTTCAAGAATCTCATCGTCAATATGACTTCAATCAATCAATTAGAGCATGAGGAGGCGATTGAAATGTTTGAAGTTGAGCCCATTGGAGTAGGAGGAGGCTATTGAAACGTTTGAAGATCTACATTGGGAGAAGCGATTTGAACAACGTGAATTACCCACTGAGGATAGGGTAATTCAGATTGATGGGGTAGTCGAGATCACCCTAAACCTATCTCTATAAGTGAAAGTTTATCACTTACGAAAAGAGAAGAATTGATAGCTCTTATGCGAGAATATATCAATGCTTTTGTATGAATTTATAAAGATATGCCCGGTCTCGATCCGGAAATAGCCATGCATCGTTCAAACATTAAACCTGACGTCAAGCTAGTGAAATAACAACAACGACAGTTTTGCCCTGATATCATGGAAGCTATTGAAGCTGGAGTCGATAAACTCATCGAATGTAATTTTATAAGGAAAGAGCAGCATCCGGATTGGGTTGCCAACATTGTCCCCATTTTTAAAAAGAATGAAAAAATCTGAATCGGTATTGACTACTGTGATCTTAATGCAGCCTGCCCTAAAAATGAGTCCCCAGTGCCCATCACTGACGTCATGATTGACAAAACCTATGGCTTTGAGAGAATGTCTTTTATGAATGGCTTCTCAGGATACAACCAGATCAAGATGTACCCAGAAGATCAAAGGCACACTTCATTCTGAACACCGATGGGGATATTCTGTTATACTACTATACCTTTCAGATTAAAGAATGTTGGAGCAACCTACCAACGTGTGATGAGCACAATTTTCTATAACTACCTCTGAAAAATGGTAGAATGTTATTCAACGACATTGCTGTTAAAAGTCATGATAAAAATGATCATCTTTATGACTTAAAAACAATGTTCAATATAGTGCGAGCCTATCAGCTAAAAATGAACCCAACTAAGTCCTTCTTGGGCATTTCAAGTGGCAAGTTCCTGGGATTCATTGTCACATCAAAAGGAATTCATCTTGACCTGGACAAGGTCAAAGCTATTCAGAGCATGCAACCACCTATGAATCTTAAGAAACTCAGGGGTCTGCAAGGTAGGTTGGCCTATATCTGAAGATCATTGCAAATCTCTCAGGCCGTTGTCAACCATTCACCCAGCTTATGAAAAAGGGTGTCTCTTTTGTATGGGATAAAGCCTGCCAGGAAACTTTCGAGGACATTAAGGAATACCTCACTAAACATTCAGTCCTGGTGGCTCCCACATCAGAAAAATCATTCTTGCTCTATGTAAAAACTATGGACCATTTTCTAGGTGCTCTTCTTGCCCAAAAGAATAATGAAGGTCATGAACAGACCAGTTACTATCTAAGCAGGACTCTAATAGGAGCTGAGTCCCGGTATAACCTTATTGAGAAGGAATGTTTAGCTCTTATCTTTGCCATTCAAAAGACGCGACATTACTTGGTTGGCCAGCTCTAGAGTAAATCCTTTGCGTATCCTCATGATAAAACCTGGATCGCTAAATTCGAGATTAGCTAAGTGGGCCATTCTCCTGTCTCAGTACGACATGCTCTTTGTCCCTCAAAAGGTGGTCAAGACTCAAGCTCTTGCAGACTTTCTGATAGCTCTTCCGGTTTTGGAGAGCTCAAAGCTTCATGAAGATATTCCAGATGAGGTTTTTGAATCCAATATGATCTCAGAGGATGAAGTGTGACAGATGTTCTTTGATGGAGCATCAAGAACAGGCCCAAAAGGCAAGATAATCGCTGGTTTAAGGGTGGTATTTATCTCGCCAAAAAATCATATCCTTCCTCGGGCATTTTCATTGACAACATCTTGTTCTAACAATATAGCAGAATATAATGCCCTGCTCATCGGCCTTCAGCTCGATCATGAAATAGGGGTACGCTATCTTGAGGCTTATGATGACTCAAAGCTGATCGTCAATCAGGTCAAAGAAGAATACGAGCTTCAGTACGAAGACTTGGTACCTTATGACCATGCAATAGGCAAAATGGCTAATTCATTTGATAACTTTTACAATAGTCATGTGTCCCATTTTCAAAATACTAAGGCAGATGCTTTGGCTTTACTAGCGGCTACATTGGCCTTACCTATTTACGCAACTTATCATATTAAGTGGCCACTCGACGCCTTGTCTACCCTAAGTATGTGTTGGAAACTAATGAAGTCCATGCAACCTCATTAGGCTTCGAACTTAGAGTGGCGGTTTCCTTTCATTGACTATGTTTTGCATGACATATTACCAGATGTCCCTAAGGAAGCAGCTTCTGTCTGATGAAGGTCTCTCCGCTTCTACTATGATCCGATAGTAAAGACACATTATCGCCGCTCATATGACGGTATTTTGCTCCGTTGCCTCTCTAACTCTGAAGCACAAAAAGTGCTTAAAGAGGCACATGATGGTATATGCGGAGCTCATCAACCAGGTCTCAAACTCAAGGATCGATTGTATAGACTCAATTATTATTGGCCAACCATGATAGCCGATGCAATTAAATATGCACAAAGGTATAAGGCCTGTCAAATCCACACAGACTTCATACATGAAATTCGGAGCACTTCACCTGACCGTTGCTTCGTGGCCATTTGAGGCATGGGGAATCGATATCATAGGACCCATTAGCCCCTCATCAATGAAAGGTCATCAGTTTATCTTAGCAATAATTGACTATTTCTCAAAGTAAACAGAAACCATACCACTTAT
Source organism: Agave tequilana (assembly GCA_038442645.1). Classification (NCBI taxonomy): domain Eukaryota; kingdom Viridiplantae; phylum Streptophyta; class Magnoliopsida; order Asparagales; family Asparagaceae; genus Agave; species Agave tequilana. The sequence continues at coordinate 26,529 of JAVJIF010022119.1, forward strand.
TAAAGTCAAAACTTCCAATGTGATTAACTTCAACAAACACCATGTTATCTATAGATCTGGTGTCCCTAGGTGGCTTATTCATGACAATGGTCCCCAATTTTCAAGCCAAGAATTCTATCAGTTCTGCAATAAGTACCAAATTCAGAATGCGGCTTCAACTACTTATAACCCTGTTGCTACTGGTTTAGCAGAAGCGTTCAACAAGACAATTATTAAACTACTCAAGAAATTTGTTTCGTCAAGAAAACGAGTTTGGAATGAGAAGCTAAGTGAATGTCTTTGGGCATACCGACCTACGGTCTGAACCCCAATAGGCAACACGCCTATGGGTGTGATGCAGCCATACCTCTAAAGATCCATATGCCATCACTACGGGTCACTTTAGTAACCAAGATGACTAAGGAAGACAAAGATCGGCTACGCCTTTAAGAACTCGAAGCCCTAGACGAGAAATGACTACAGGCTCAACAACGCATTGAGTTGTACCAAGCTCAGATCTCAAAAGCCTTCAATAAGAAAGTTAAAGAGAGGGTATTCTAGAAAGGAGACTTGGTTTTAGCCATCAGACGACCCATAGTCATGGCACACAAAACCAAAGACAAATTTCAACCCAAATAGGAAGGGCTATTCGTGATAGAAACAGTCTACTCAAATGGGACCTGTCGCCTAGCAACTCCAGACGTCGACATACTCATGATGCCGGTTAATGGCAAGTTCCTAAAAAAGTACTATCCTTGATCATGTTAACATCTCACCTCTGATCAGATAATTACTCCTTATGATCACATTAACATTAAACCTCTAATCATTGGGTTAAGTATATATAATGTTTGCATCGGATACATTCCCCCTGCAACGGAACCATCGATTGACAACAGATGACTATGTTTCTGCTCAACACGAGCATAATAGTCCTCATTGATCGATGATAGTTGACTATGTTCCTGCTCAAAATTAGCATAATAGTCCTCATCGATCGATAATAGATGACTATGTTCCTGCTCAACACGAGCATAATAGTCCTCATCGATCGATGACAGTTGACTATATTCCTGCTCAATACGAGCATAATAGTCTTCATCGATCGATAATAGATGATTATATTCCTGCTTAACACGAGCATAATAGTCCCCATCGATCGACGACAGTTGACTTTGTTCCTGCTTAACGCGAACATAATAGTCCTCATCGATCGACGATAGTTGACTACGTTCTTGCTCAACACGAGCATAATAGTCCTCATCGATCGACACAGTCGACTACGTTCCTGCTCAACACGAGCATAATAGTCCTCATCGATCGACGACAGTTGACTACATTCCTGCTCAATACGAGCACAATAATCCTCATTGATTGACAACTATTCGACGACAGGTGGGACTAGCATCGACGATCAAATATTGCTGAAGCACTAATTAGAAACTGGTTAAGCATTCTAATCGGCATATAAGAAGCTGGTCAAGATGAACAGTGCATAAGAACATAGTCTAATTCTCAACAGAGTTGGGCTAATAAAGGCAAGCCAGCTGAGTATTCGCTTTGCCATTATCAAAATACCATGCCTTCAAGCAGTTAAGGATAGAGAAAAATATTGGCTTTTAAATCCCATAGAAATTCTTGATAACTCATCATGCTGAGGGGAATAGTATGGCTAGCCCAACTTAAATGGTGGTTAGTAAAGGCATACCAAATCCGTTGACAGCTGAGGGTTTGTTAAAAATCCTAAGGAACCTGATCCCATTTGATTCCCTTCAAAAATCGCCTACCAATTCCCATCCATGGAATGGTAGGACCACACAAAATAATATTCATTTTCCCCGTAAAGTGAACCACAAGTCAAATCTATCATGTTAACATTAAATCTCTGATAGTGAGACTCTGACATATTCCCCAGCGGATAAAATCAACATCCACGGCGGAAGATTCCAATTTTCCCTAGTAGATCAAGGCTTCACTTGTCGTTCTCTTCCATAGAATGACAGGCCCACTTAAAGTCACAAAGTAATCCCTGTCATGTTAATAGTAAACCTCTGAACAGCGAATTCAGACCCAACCTATTATATCTGTAAAAGATCCCTGAACAGTCAAGTCTACAATCTAATTCTTTATCTTACCTCAGGATAAAGAATCTTGCTATTCTATTCAGTCTATAGTCGGTCATGTCCAGTCAATCACCTCTGAACTGATGAGTCTCGATCTTCAGTCCAGTAGGGACAATTCATTCTTACCGTTATGTCCAGTTCATCACCTCTGAACGGCAGGATTCTAAACTTGATGGCGTCTCAATCAATCATGTCTAATTTATCACCTCTAAACTGACAGATAGTCAGGTTCCCTCTTTATACCATCATACGGTATGGCTCTGAATTTAGTAGCCTCTAAATGGTCATGTCCAGTCCGTCACCTCTGAACCAATCAGATCCTGAACTTCATCCTTTAGTCCTCCTTGGACTTCTCTTCTGCTGTCATGTTAACATTAAACCTCTGAACAGCAGCTTGCGAGCCTGGTTTCTCTTACTTGGTCATGTCTAGTCAACCACCTCTGAACCAGCGGGTGCCCAGATCCGGTCCACCTTTGTACTCCCTTGTGGGATAGCTGCCAAGTTAATATGACTACCTCTGGCAGCGGATTTGAAATTTAGTGTGTCTTAGTCTATCATGTTTAGTCCATAACCCCTGAATAGGCGAGTCCCTAAAACCGAATTCACCCTTTTTAAGCTTTGTTGTCATGTCCAGTCAATCACCTCTGAATAACAAATGCTCTGAGATTAGTGGTTTCTCCATCAATCATGTTCAGTTTATCACCTCTGAATCGACAGATAGCTAAGTCTCATTATCCCTAGTCCAGTAGGGACTTTTCATTCTTGTCATCATGTCCAGTCCGTCACCTCTGAATGACAAAAATCCTAAGTCTGATAATCTTCAACTAGTCACATCCAATTTGTCACCCCTAAACTGACAAACTCTGGACTTCATCATGTTGTTGTGGTGCCTAGTTCATCACAACTAATTCATAACCCGATGGTCTTTAATCTGTTATATTAATATTTATCTCTGAACAGAAAGATCGTCAAGTTAGCTTTATTTCATTTTCATCCCCAACAAGATTTGAATTGAGTTATCATTCAAATTTATTGGTGATAATTTAATAAATAACTAATTCTATCATGTTTTTGACCTCTAAATAGATTAGTTAATATTCTTATGGTATAAGTTGGAAGACTATACCGTTATCTTATTCCTTTTGAGAGCTAAAATTTAATCTGAAATAACTGCAAACTCAAAAATAAAGCAAGCATAGGCACAACAGAAGAGTCAAATAAATTATTTTTTATTATTGATTCAAAGAAAGAAAGAGGGATACATGGATTAGAAGCTACGATTGTGTTCCATAGGACTTGATCCATTCTTCAAGGGTAGCTAGCCTGCTTTTTCTTTCTTCAGCAGCTTTAATGAATGACTGCGATCTCAGCTCAGCTTCATTGAAGTTCGCCGTTTGGGACAAACGAGCCTCGATCTTCGCCAGAGTTACCCTTTTCACCGTCTCCTGTCGTAAGACTTCATCATTCTGGGCTTTGAGCTGCTCCAATCGAGCGATCTCCTTGAGACGCACCAGTTCAGCTTTGGATAGGAGAAGATTGGTCCTTTTGGTCATCTCTTTGGCCTTTTCAATCTTATCCTCGGTATCAAGAAGAGCACTATTGGAGGCATCAATAGCGTCACCAATCTCTACCTTCCTTGCTTCCAAGGACTTTAAATCTGAAGATACCGCGTCGTCTGCTTCCTATGCCTCCAGGTGAGCTTTCTGCATCTGAGCTGTGAGATGTTTAAGCTCTTTGTCTACCGATGGATTCAAGTTTGAGCTGCAAAGGTGACGCCACTCACCCATGTACCTCTCGAACTTCTCCACCAAAAGCTCCAATGCAGCGGCTTGGTCATCCCCTCTGAAATCTTGGATATTCTCAATATTATGAGAGAGGACCACCTTCAGAGCTACAAATGAAGTGGTCGAGCCCTTCAAAATCAAAGCAATGGATCGTTTCAAGCTCTTATAGAAGCTGTCAACCATTTCCGCCACGAATTCCCTCTCAGTTTCAATTACTCCCGGTGAGCGAGTAATCCCCAAAGATAAAACCTCCAATAGTTTCACCGTTATAACAGTGGGGAAGTGGCAGAAACACTGGTCGGAGATGGATGAGGAATCGCTGGCAATCGAGGGGGAGTCTTCATCGACACCAGTACACCAGCCATGATGAAAGTAGGGCTGGTGACTACTCCAGAAAGAGCTGGCTCGATAATCAATGTCAAAGACGTTGGGCAAGTGATTACCCTGAGACCGGTTGTAGCCAAAATTGGTGGCATCATGGAAACTACCATCATCTCGCCCGCTGATTCAGACGGGAATGCGATCAGTTCTGTCGATAACGTGGAAGGGAGAGCAGCCCTCGTCATCTTAGCCACTGCAAAATCACCAGCAGACTCCGGTTGGTAAGGAGGCAGGTCGCGATACAGGACATCCAACTCTGCGACATCTATAGAAGCCGAGGTACTTGTCTCCTTCCTGACCTCCCCAGAAAGACCCGCCTCCTTTGAAGTTGATGCGTCCAGAGACGGAATACTTGCAAGAGTATTTTGTTAGGACAAAGATAAAAAAAGGGGACAAGCAATGGTCGTTTACAGATTACTATAGCATTACTGAAAGGAGCTAAAGTCACGATAGATAATGCCCCAATCGCCTCCTCGACAATGTCCTTGGGGGCTCCCTCTATGACGGTGCTAACTTCGACTGGCTTCATAGAAGAGACCCCAGCAGTAGCGGGAGAAGCACCAGTTTCTGCTAAATCACTAGAGGTTCGCTCAGGAAGAAGATCATCAGTCCTTAGGGCCTCAGTAGTTGTAGCGATACCTGGTCCTCCTTCACTCGCCACTGGCTCCGCGACCAATTTCTTGGAACTCGAAGCCATTGGTCTTTCTTTGTCCTCGCTAGCTCCAGAGGGACCAACGTCTCCGCGCAACCCTCAGGTTCATCGGAGATCAAGTAACTAGCTTCATCACCCTTCCTGTAGGTGAATAGTGGATCGTAGTAGTCTCCTTGTTCCCCCGCGATCTCGGTTCCTGTATCCTAAATTAACAAGTCAGCTGCATGAGAAGAGAAAGTAATTAAAAAAATATCTTGCAAACAGGAACTAATCTTACCCAAGCCTGGAGCAGCCATTTTAGTTGCTTTCTTTTGCGTCGATAGTTTTATAACTAACGAGACAGGAGGAGAAACGATCGCAACTGATTTGCTCTCCGCAACGACTAGAGTGTGGCGGCGAGATTTCTTTGCCACCCTCTTCCTACGAGGTTCGCTCTCTCGCTTCCGCTTGAAATGGACGTCTGGGTCTTTCTTTTCTTTCTCTTCCATCTCTACTTCCTCCATGGGAGCCATGCCTACCCCACCAGGAATATCCCGCGGTACCTCAGCGCCAACAACATCCCCAAAATGAGGGCTTTCAGCATCAGAAGCTTCACTGTCAATGACAACGATAAACTCAGAAAGGCCTGACACTCAAACTATTTTACCTTCCCCTTGTTCAGTAACCTTCTGCTTTATCCACTTAGAGATCCACTTCAAATCGGAGGAGTTGATGTTGAACCTAGTTGGCACGGAATTGGATCAGTAGGTTCAGAATTCTCAATGGCATGCACAGTCATGCCTCAGTGTAACCAGCAATAAAATATCGCCAAGCTCAAGCACCATCGATCAGGCTCCCCATGAAGGCCAAGTTGGTGTTTGGATTGTCGACGTAGAGAAGATCGTATCCAAACTGGCGAGCAAAATGGCTGGGGACGTACGGTTCCAGGTAGCAGATATCTCCGCTCCGGTATACCAAGTGAGAAGGCTTGATGCTTACCAGCCACTCGAACACCCCGCGGTTCAGTGATTTTCTACCATCCCTAACATCGTTGAACTCTTCACCATAACCAGCATCTTGGATGCAGGAGAAACATCAAAAAAGACTGTACACATCATGGCGACACAGCAGTTTGCGAACTACAGCCATATAGATTCGCTCCCACGAAGACCCTTACCGGTGAAGGTGTGCGATCCGAATACCCTCTGGAGGCTCTTCCCCGGGTTAGATGACACAAAGTAGATCAAACCATGCCATCAAATATGTGTATGGCAATCCAACTCTAGGGTTTGACGTGTTATAAGGTAAAACTGTTCCTTTACACCTCTTCGTTGCAGGTGGCGTACAGAAGTCTTTCATTAGTGCACGAAGACCTTGCTGTATGCAACACACCATAGCCGGGAGTAGCCCCAGAGAGCGATCGTGCACCAAGCGAGTGGCCAGAAGCAGTGCCATCGGGAAAATGGCATCGTTGGAAGGAGAAGGCCTTACACATCTCTTAAACCAAACCAACAGAAAGCCGACCAAAAGTGCCTTCCGGAATATCGGTTGATGAGCCTGATGATTTAAACTATTGAGAGTATCTCCTTTTTCATAAATACCATCGTCTTCTTTCAAAACAATGTCTCCATGGTCATGCTCCCTCACCATTCGAAGAATGTCCTCCTCTACCACCCTGAATCGAGCTTCTTCGGGAGCTCCCTCATCATTCGAAGAATGCTCCCTATGACTGGACAGTACAATTCAAAGATGGCGTAGAAGTTTGTAACGCTTATCTGAATGCCGTAGCATGTGGCCCTAACAGCTTCGCGGAGTCTGAGTCTTTCAAGGTCCTCTCCGAAGTGAGCAAGGACATACAAGGTCAAGTTCTTCCACCAGGCCTTTGGAGGATGAATACAACCCGGAGCCCTGAAGTCTGTCACCAGATAATTACTGCTGACCTTTAAGAACTGGTTGCCGAAAGTCTGGGCCATGTTTGGGTTCTCCCCCCACCGGGATATCTTATAGAATGTTTCTACGGTGCAGACCTAGTATGCACCGAAGGGGACCTGCCCTGGTGTAACCGTGAGAGGAAGTTGTCAGAACTCCCACGTGGATCGAGTCAGTAGTCCGGGTCCCTGCCAGTTCATCTTCCTAGGCCTCGTCACACACTGGAAGAAGGATAGTGGGAAGTGATGTTTGCTCGACGGAAGTTAATACTTCTCGCCATTCAAAGTAAAAATCCACTGCCCTTCTCCAGCTAGCAGCTGCTGCTCCATGTCAGGCGCTGCATCCCCAAACATAAAATTGGGCTTCCGAAATTTTTTTTGATCACGATCTTATAGAGAAGCAGTGGTCAGTATACTTCTCATCATGAGCTGATCTCTAGTATGGATCAAGACGTCACGATCAGGAGTGCTTCTTTCACTGAACAAAGAAGCCTGCCCCTAGAACTGCAGACTGAGGTTCCCATCCAATCCCCTGGTCAACCTGAAGAGACTGTTCAACAGTTCGGGAGTATAGTATAGTGCACTGCAAAAATAGAAAAAAAAAGAAGCAAATATGTTAGCCTAGGGACAAAAAGGAAGAAGAATGCAAATTTCTAAGGCATAGCTTTGCTTATCAAGTGAAGCTAGCGCAATAGGCATAGCTTCGCTTTTCAATCGAAGCTAGCTCAGCATTAGCTTCGCTCTGAAGCCTAACTTCACACTCTGCTTAAAGGCAGGGCAGAGAGCAGAAAGTCACAAATTTCTAAGGCATGGCTTCACTTTTCAAGCGAAGTGACCTCAGCAGGCACAACTTCTCTTTTCAAGCGAAGCTTGCTCAGCATCAGCTTCGCTCCGAAGCTTAACTTCGCACTCTACACAAAGGCAGAGTGCAGAAAGTCACAAAGGACTAACTTCGCTGGGGAAGCTTAAAAGGCACTTATGCCTAAAACAGTCCAAAAGACTTAAAACCCTCCAATCAGCTTCGCCCTGAAGCTCAGCTTCGCTCCTACAAATAAGCAGAATGCAAAAAGCCCAAGGGCGAGCTTCACCTGAAAGCTATGAGAAGAAACTCTTCAATTTCTAGTTTTGATTAACGAAATTAAAGGGGAATAAAATCCCCTAAAATTTGACAAAATTGATTTTAAGGGAGTCTGGCTCCCTGAGATCATCTGATGACGATGAATCTTAAAAAAAATCCATTAGGGATTAATCAGCACCGGCCCCAAGAGGAACCAACCCCTACCAGCAATGGATCTTTCGGCCATCAAAGGAGGCGCCGCCGCCACTGCAGTGGTGGCAGTTTCTTTTCTGGCGCGTTGTTTTGGTGCCATAGAATCTCGCTGAGATCAGATAGAGTTCAAAGGAAGGATAAGAAGAGATCTTCAAAATCTCTGAAAATTCTTGAAACTTTGAAATAGAAGTTAACTTCTCTAAAAATTTAGCCGAGTTGGCTTTTTATAGGCCTTGTGCCTCTAGCTTCGCCTCCTCAAAAGGAGTGCAAATTGTCGTTTCAAATAAATTTGAAATGAAGGTTCGAGGTTCGAGAACTTAGATAGAGAAGTTATTTAGGTCCGCTCAGACGCGAACTTTAACTTCGTGTGCAGCTTTATCTCAGCTCCACTGTGAGCTCATCATTAGCTTCGCGGAAGCTTGGTCAGCTCTGCTGAGAGCATATACTTTAGCTTCACTTGAAGCTTCCTCTTAATTCTGCTGAGAGCTTATTCCTCATGGAATTTCTCAGGTAAAACAATACCGGTTACCTAGCTCACTGTGCAGCTGCACCCAGTGGATTTTCCTGACCTAAGCGATTTAAGTATCGGGCTTCAGATTCAAAGTGTTTCAGAATCTACACCAATCCATTATAGATTCATGAAAACTTTGAAGGTGATTTTGTTGACACTCCAAAAAGATAAGCTCCCGGGCAGTGCTTCAACCGGTCTGAACTATGTCCATACTCGACGATATGTACAAAAGTTAGAATTATGGACGAGCTGATGACCAGTTCTATACCTGCTCCAGAGGCCAAAGCAGGCCTATAAGGCTAAGTTTGTTCAACGTCTAGCCTCGCTTGAGCCCAAACGGGGCTAGTTTCGCTCATAGTCTTGTCAAAAGGCCGAAGCCACTAGCTTCGCATGAAGCTTCAATCAGCCCCGCTGAAGGCTAACCTCAATTTCACTGGATGCTTTCTCACCAACTTCGCTGGAAGTGTGGTCTAGCTCTGCTCTGGGCTAACTTTTTAGCTTCTCCTGAAGCTTCACCTAGCTCATTAAATGGGCTAACTTCTAGCCTCACTTGAAGCCTGGAATATAGCTTTGCCTGAAGCTTTTTAAGACGAACTTTGCATGAAACTCTTACTTAGCTCCGTCGCGAGCTTTTCCATGTCATCAATTGACCATTTCAAAATCCCACGAGGGATTAATGAGTGAACCCCACTATTTTAGTGGGGTTAATTCCACCTTAAGTGGGCAGTTACACCCGCCCACTTTGTCCCATATTAAATGGAGACAATTAAGCTACAACGGTTATCAATAACTCACGTGAATCTCCCAGCTTCGCCTGAAGCTTGCATTTTGCCTAGCAGCAAGGCTATTTCAAGCCTCACGTGAAGCTAACAGACTGATTCAGTCTTGCTGAATTCAAGGGGGCAGTTACACTCCTATTTTTACTATAAATAGCCCCTTGTAAGAGAGAAGAAGGGCTGAAAATTTTTGAGAGATCTAGGAGACCAATAGCAAAAGTGTCCTCTTGCTTTTAAACTTCCAAAACCCTCAAGACTCAACTCTCTTTCATCTAGGGTTCCAACACGCCTTCTATCTCGAAAATTTTCAGAACCAAGCGAGAAGAAAATTCTCTCTCGAAGGCTTGAACACCCGACCGATTGCATTGTCAATGGGATGAAGTGATCGTGTGCTGATCAGATTCCTACCGACATACTTCCCTAGAATCTCAGAGGAGGATATCTACTTGTAATTTTCTATTTCTTTCTTTAAAGAACTACTTGTAATTTCGCTCCTCAATTCTCTTTTGTAAGTTTTTCCTCTTTTAAAAATCAATGGAAAATAAGGAGATCTACTTGTAATTTTCTGTTTCTTTCTTTAAAGAATTAGTTGTAATTATGCTCCTCAATTATTTTTGTAAGTTTTCCCCAATCATTTTCAATGGAATACACCATTGTGCTTCCGAACTCTGATTTTTGCCTGTACTGATGCTTAGCGTATATTGTGAGGGTATTTCCACCCTGCGTATATATGTCACAGTAGCGTCCCTGTACCTGCGGGATCGGGGCGTTACAAGAACCTTCCTAGGAAGATTATTTCTCCTTATTTGACCTATCTACAGTGAAGAGTTATATATGTATCTGGTAGCATCTGATGAAGCCATCAATTCGGTCCTGGTCAGAAAGAAAGACAAGGTCTAAATGTCGGCGTATTATGTTAGCAAGGTCCTCAAAGAGGCGAACTAGCCTACAAGCAAATTGACAATGTTATGCAGTGGTGATTTTGGCAAGAAAGCTTAAACCAAACTTTTAGTCTCACAAAATTTTGGTTTTAGTCTCACAAAGTGGTGATATACTCTGACCAACCATTAAAGAAAGTATTGGAGAAGCCTGACTACTCAGGCAGAAAGCACCCTTGGGCAATTGAATTGACAAAGCATAGGCTGGAATACCAGCCAAGACCAACGATCAAAGCTTAGACATTGGCAGATTTCATGGTTAAATGTATGATCACACACGTCCGTTGCATGTTTTCATATCATATGTATCATATTTCTGCATTTTTATTAAAATAAAACTCTGCTATTAATATTTTTTTATGTCTAGTGGCGTGCAGGGTAATTAAGAAAGAAAAGAGGGGGAATGACAGATTTATCCAATTAAAAGAAAGGGGATTGATTCAAATGCAGATTTTGCAGAAGCTATCTTATCTGAAGACCGGGTATATCAGATGAGATAAATACCAATTAAAATTAAATCAAAAATGGACTTTTGAAGACCCAAATTGGTTGAACTGAAAATCAAAGGATATCTCATCAAATGCAGAACATAAATTCAAAATCCAACAGGATAAAAGGATAGGGGACTGAAGAATGAAAGCACGACCATTTGATCATAGTCCTATGGTCAGGATTTTGTTACAAAAATGCGGTAAAAATCGCGTTTCTGTGGCCTTCCCTTTAAATCTGGGGGAGCGTTTGATCCCCCTATCTCTCCATTCGTCTCCCCTATCCATTTCTTCCATATAAATACCCCACACATTAGAGGCAGAGGGACGAGGACTAGGATTAATTTTTACTTTATTTTTAGGGTTTAAGATCATTATTAGATAGTTTATAAGAAGTTGTATCTCATTTTTATTTTAGTCCAGCAACAAGTGAGAGAGAAAAAGAGTGTGAAATTGACCATTGAAGTGACAATCAAAGGAGATTCACCTTACTTGACTCTACTAAATTACTGATATGTCTATACTTTTAATTCATTCTATTGTTTATTCTTTCTTCGTTATGAGTAGCCAAATCGGTTTTCTGGGCTCACTAACCTTCTTCTATGAGTTTTCTTCATGATTGATTTCTATAAAAGAGAACCAAATGAATCATATGAATGCCTAGATTAAGCCTTGCATATTGGCGAGTGTTCTTGAAGGTACATGAGGATAGGATTGGACTTTAAACTAACCCTTGAAGTTGATCTTAGAACTTGTTTTTATTCCATGCTTGCTTTATTACTTTGATGGTTTAACATTCAACTCAAAGAAAGATTTCAAAACTGAAGCTTGATTTCTAAAAACTATCTACGTGTTTTACTTGAAATCTTTTTACAAGACTAAAATCTTAGCTTATGATCTCATTGAGCATTTTAACTTTCAAGAGAACAACACATGGTTGAATAATAGAATAGTGAGCCTGCATCTTTCTTTATTAAATACAAACAAACACAATATCTTCAAGCTTCTTTAAAATCATCTTCTCCAAAATCTTCTCCAATTTTCAAGTTTTCTTTAAATCAATTCTTTACTTACCATCTTCTTTTTCATCTAAAAAGCATAAATACTAGAACTTGTTTTTTTCCAAAATACTGAAAAGCTTGCATCGCATCTCTCCTCGTAGACACAACTCGTTAGCCCTAAGCTACATGGTATTTCTCTCTAATTTCTTATAATCAATTTTTGGCATCGTTGTCAGAGAAGGAACGATATTCTTGTGTTTTAGCAAGTTTGGTGTTTTGTTTTAGGGTTAAAAAATCAGGTTGAGTGTTCAAGCATTGCAAAAGAAGACTTGTGATCCTCTGCCCCTACTTTAGAAAGTAGGAAAAAGGATTTCAAAGGTTTGCAGCAGGAAAGTAATTTTTTGTGAGACTACTAAAAACTCTTTTTTGAAGGAAATATTGCTCTGCAAAAATAAGCTTTCTCAGTTGCTAAGTATCTCACAATCCTGTTATAAAATACAATAGTAATTGCTTGATTATAATTGCTTTAAAAAATATTTATACTTGCATTCCTAGGTATTTGTTTAATTACATTTCATTTCAAATACTGCTGAAGAAAGACGGAGACAAGGTACGTATGCATAGCATAGACCTTAGGAAATATTCTTGAGTGATTACTTGCTTCTTGAATGCTACTTTTCTATATCTTGCACACTTTATAGTAAAATATTTTAAGGGCAAAACCCAACAAAAGATAAGTTGGAAAGTTATTACCCTTTCTTAGTCCACAAATCATCTCCAAGCACGCACAACCTTAGCTTAATTTAAAATATGATAGACGTTGGCCTTAAGACATCTCGAACTCATTAGAAGGTTATCCTCAGGGGGAAGGTGTTAGAATTTAACTCTTGCCAAATTGGTGTCAAAGGACAGAGATTGAGAGGTGAAACCTCGAAGGCTGGTGGTTTGTCTTAATTAGGCCCACCGTTTTGCGCGGATACCTCCCACCAATTTTACCCTGACCTGGTTGATTAGATTATGGTCAGAGTCTGCATTATATCTCCTGAGAACAATCAACCAGTTAGGAATTGTCTAGGTCCAAGTTTCCTTTAGAATTGGCTTGGTTGAATTTTTTTGCTTTTTGACTGATTAGTAAGCTTGTTTGTGGTAGTAACTTTGTATGCAAGTGTGGTCAAGAGACCCAAATTCATCTAGATTAACTAGAAATATTTTACCACTTAAACAAGAACCCAAATCAGATCCGATTTTGCCTCAACCAACATCATTGCTGGATAGGTTCTACCCATGAGAACCTCACTTCCATCTTGCATCCAACTTCTATCGATTGGTGACAATAATTTTAAGCTTAAGCCTCAGTTCATCAACACGCTCCCTAAATTTCATGGCTTAGAGTCTAAAAATGCATATTTCTTTATAAGAGAATTTGAGAAAGTATGTTTGATGATGCTATTAGGTTAAGATTTGTCCCATTTGCTCTTAAGGACATAGCCAAGAAATGGCTATATAGCTTAGCAGTAGGTTCCATCACATCGTGAGATAATTTCATTAAGGTCTTCTTGAAGAAATTCTATCCAATTCACAAGACTACTCTCATTAGAAGAACATCATGCAGTTCAAGTAAGAATCCAGTGAACCATTTTAGAAGTAATTTGAACGCTTAAAGAGCTCCTAATCAAATGTCCTCATCATGGCATAGAGAAGTGATGACAATGTCAAATTCTCTATGACAGTTTAGACTATCAGACCAAAACCCTCTTAGAGACCTTGTGCCAAGGGGGCTTGCAAAAGAATGAAAACCAAGAGTGAAATTTATTTGAGAACTTAGCCGAAAAAACCTCCAATGGGAATATACTCCTGAAAAGTCTAGGAACACAAATTCTATCTCTTCTAAAGGAGGTCTCCATTCAATAGAATTATTATAACTGCAGAGGCTAAAATCTCTAGCCTAATGAGAAGATTGGAAGCTCTAGAAACTAAGTAGCCAGTTCCAGTCAATCAAGTCAGTTCAAACTAATTTCCAAATTCGGGTTATACTTACCATCAAGCCATGAATCATGTGTTTGAGGACTGTCCAGCATGCTCAACAAATATACCCGAGCCCATGAATGCAGCCTTTTCAAGGCCCCATAACAATCCTTATGCTCAAACGTACAATCCTGACTGGAGAAATTACCCAATTTCTCATGGAGCCAAAACAATAATGACCACTCAAGGTCAAACCACAACCATATCCCAATCATAATCACAATTCTTTCGATCATCAACCCAATTACCATCACAACTCTTCCAATCATCAATATAATTCTTCCAATTATTAACTAAACTTTCTTAATCATGCTCCATAATCCTCCTTCCAAAGTCTTCCACTTGAGAAAAGAATGACTGATTTTGATAAGACTATAGAAAGGTATATGAGGAACCAAGAGTCCCTCATACAAACACTACAGAACAACAATGCACAAGCCATAACGAGGTTAGAGGTTCAAATTGGTCAGCTAGCTAATTCACAAAATGAGAGGCCAACGAGTACTTTGCCTAGTCAACCACTAACGAACCCATGAAATTCTAACCAAGTTAATCTGGATGAGGATCAACAGTTTAATCAATGTAATGTTGTTCATACATTGAGATCAGGAAAGAAAATTGATAATTAAGTGTCTATGCCAGCCCATCCTATTCAGCACAATAACACACAAGTATCCACTTCATCTAGTTCCAATCCATCCCCATCTGACAAGTCTGAAAGAGACAATTCAGCCAGTCAGGTGCAAAAGCCTATATTACCATTTCCTATTAGGCTGAAGAACAACAAGCAGAATCCACACATGGATAAGTTAATTGAGATTTTCAATCAAGTGAAGATAAATGTGACACTTCTTGATGTCATCCAACAAGTCTCATCTTATACAAAATTTCAAGGACATGTGCACCAAGAAAAGAAAGACTAATGTATTCAAGAAAGTTTTCTTAGTCACTTATATTAGTGAGCTACTGTCAGGTCTGATCCCTATCAAGTACAAGGATCCGGGTTATCCCACCAATGCCTGCACTATATGACAAGCCGAGATTAGTCATGCACTTTTTGATTTCGGGGCAAGTATCAACTTGCTCCCTTTCTCAGTTTATCAACAACTCGGGTTGGGCAATCTTAGTCCAACTCGAGTCACCGTCCAACTGGCTGACGGTTTAGTGAAAGTTTCCAAGGGGAAATTAATAATGTTCTTATCTGAGTCAGAGAGTTTATCTATCCTGTTAATTTCATAGTTCTTGAGACATAACCTGTGTCCAATCCCAGGGCTCAAACTTTCGTTATGCTAGGGTGCCCATTCCTGGCTACTGCCAATGCTATTATCAATTGCAGGAATGGGTATATGAGATTAACCTTTGGAGATATGACTAGAGAAGTTAATATCTTCAACCAGGGAAAACAACCTCGTGATGTTGAGGATCAAACATTTTAAATCAACCTCATTTAGAACTTGACTAGTGAACATAAAGAAGAATTGAAACTAGAACCTGATTGTGACTTTGAGTTAGAGCCTAAAGACTTTAACCTAGATCAGATTGTCGAGTGTACTGTGAATTGGGCCTCAAACCCTATTTCACCAAATGTGGAGCCAATAAACTTGACTCCGCCTTCCAGTGAGCCTTCCCTTTATTCAGAGTTGAAAGCCTTACCTGCGCATCTTAAGTACGTCTATCTAAGTAAACAAGAGACCTTTTTTGTCATAATTGCCTCCCATTTAAATGACGGTAAAGAAGAGAATCTTAAAATAATTCTTAGAAAATATAGGGAAGCCTTTGGTTGGACTATGACCGATATAAAAGAATTGAGTCAGCCATAGTTCAACATCGCATTCATCTCACTGAAGAAGCGACATCGAAAAGAGACTGTAGTGTACGTTAAATACTATAATGTAAGAAGCTGTTCATGCTAAAATCGTTAAACTCTTAGACAAGGGATAATCTATCCCATTTCTTATAGCCAATGGGTCAGTCCTGTCCACGCGGTTTCGAAGAAATCTAGTTTCATCGCGGTGAAAAATGAGAATAAAAAGTTAGTCCAAACTCGATTTCCCATGAAGATTCGAGTTTGCATTGACTATAGGAAGCTAAATGCAGCAACTCGTAAGGACCATTTCTCACTTCCCTTTCATTGACCAAATGCTTGAATGTTTGGTTGGCCACGAGTATTATTGTTTCTTGGACGGTTATTCGGGGTATAATCAGATTTTCATTGCTCCAGATGACCAAGAAAAGACCACTTTCACATGTCCATTTGGGACATTTGCTTATCGTCGAATGCCTTTCGGCTTGTGAAATGCCCAGCAATGTTTCAACGTTGCATGTTGAGTCTTTTCTCTGATATGGTGGAACAATTTGTGAAAATATTCATGGATGATTTCTCCATTTATGGAGACTCGTTCGATAAATGTCTTCACCATCTCGAACTCGTCCTCCAACGTTGTACCGAGAAAAATTGACATTGAACTGGGAGAAATGCAACTTCATGGTAGACATGGAATTGTCTTGGGTCATGAAATTTCTAAGAATGGAATTAAAGTGGATAAAGTCAAGATTGAGGTCATCGCTAAGCTCTTGATGCTGAAATGTATTAAAGAAATCTGATCTTTTTTTGGACACGCCGATTTTTATCATAAGTTCATTAAGGACTTTAGCAAAATTGCTAGACCCTTAACTAATCTTTTAGTTAAGAATGTGTCCTTCACTTTCAATAGTGGATGTCTTAATGCTTGGGAGAAGATAAAAAATGAGCTTATTTCTGCATCAATCATCTTTGCATCAGATTGGTCAAGGCCGTTTGAAATCATGTATGATGCTTCTGATTTTGCTATAGGTGTTGTTTTAGGACAACACATGATAACAAGCAGCATATGATTTACTACTCAAGTAGGACTCTCAATGATGCGCAATTGAACTATACTACAACCAAGAAAGAATTCTTGTCTGTAGTATTCACCTTAGAGAAATTTCGTCCCAGCCTACTTGGGTCCAAAACCACCATTTTCACCGATCATTATGCGCTAAGATACCTTATGGCAAAGAAAGATGCTAAGGCCCGACTAATTCGTTGGATCTTGCTTTTTCAAGAATTTGATGTCGAGATTCGAGATAAGAAAGGCGCAGAAAATATCGTTGCTGACCATCTCTCGCGCATCCCAAACTCACCATGCAATGAACTGCCCATCAATGATAACTTTCCTAATGAATAACTCCTGGTTACCTTTAGGGAACTTTGGTTCGCTGACATAGTAAACTACTTAGTGACGAACCACTTCCATCTCATTGGTCTAAACAAGATGTTTACCAGTTCTTATCTCAAGTCCAGCATTTCCTCTAGGAGGAATCATATCTTTTCAAGCATTGTTCCGATCAAATCATTAGGAGATGCATTCCCAATGAGGAGATTAAGAGTGTTCTTTCATTTTGTCACGAACTTGCATGCGGTGGACACTTTAGTCCCTGCAAAACTGCTGAAAATGTGCTACAAAGTGGGTTCTATTGGCCCACTTTGTTCAAAGATGCATTTAATTTTTGCAAGACGTGCCATAGATGCCAACTGGTAGGAAGGATCTTAAAGCGAAACATAATGTCCCTTAACCCAATTCTAAAAATATAACTCTTTGATTTATGGGGCATCGACTTTATGGGTGCCTTTCGTAATTCATTTGAAAACCAATACATATTGGTTGCTATGGATTATGTGTCCAAGTGGGTGGAAACCATTCCAAGAAAACTAATGATAACAAAGTTGTCATCATGTTTTTGAAAGAGAACATCTTATCGCGCTTCGGAACCCCTCGTGCTATCATCAGTGATAATGGCACTCATTTTGTAGTAGATCCTTCGAAAGTCTTATGAGAAAGTATGCCATAACTCACAAACTGTCCACACCATATCATCCTTAGACTAGTGGGTAAGTAAAGGTCTCTAATAGACAAATTAAGCTTATTTTGGAGAAGATAGTGAACCAAAACAGGAAAGACTGGTCCACCAAACTGGTAGATGCCTTATGGGCCTACAGGACCGCTTTCAAGATAATTCTAGGGATGTCTCCATATAGGTTAGTCTTTGAAAAGGCTTGCCACTTACCTGTTGAGTTAGAACACTGAGCTTTATAGGCCATAAAACAACTAAATTTTGATTTAGGTAAGGCCGGAGACCTTCGGACTTCAGAAATTACAAATTTCTAAACTTAAGGAGTTGAAAAATGAGGCCTATGAGAATGCTAGAATAACTAAAAGTAGGGTTAAAGTTTTTCATGATAAGTTTATCATCAGAAAAACTTTTATTCCCGGACAAAAAGTCTTACTCTATAATTCTAAGCTTCATACTTTTCCAGGGAAGTTGAAATCGAGATGAACTGGGCCATTCATTGTAAAGACCGTGTTTTCACACGGTACCGTTGAGATCAGTAACACCAAGAATGGGAATAACTTTAAGATAAATGGTCAATGGCTTAAATCATTCTTGAAATCGGTGTTGATAAATGAAACAACTATGGGTCTTTTCGACCCAGTGTATCAGTAACTTTACCTTTTTTATATTTTATTTCATACATTTATTCATTTCTTTCATACATTGGGGACAAAGCATGAGATAGGCGTGGGGGAGGGTTCTAACATGACTAACATAAAAAAAAAGATTAAAAAATATTTTGGAAAAAAGAACAATATTTTGATATATTTTTTGTAAGAAATTACGTCAATTTTAAAGAATATGAGAATCATAATTAGTATTTCTTATACTTGATCAAAATAAGATGATTTGTTTAATTTCTAGGGTTAGAAAGAAAATTTGAAAAAGTAATTTAGTCTTGATCTTTACTTTGATGAAATATGTACACTTTATACACTTACACACTTAGGGTTTAAAAACAAAGATTCTTATGCCTTATAAAAAGAAAAAAAAACATATATATATATATATATATATATATATATATATATATAAAATTATCTTATTAAGCTGAGTATTTGTGCCTCATAAAGCATAAGTATTCACGCCTAAAAGCGGGCCATCTTTTAAATAAAATCTTTAGTTTTGTGGCTTTATTTGCTCGAGTCCTTAAGTCCTTGGGGTGTTTTCTCACCCGGTGACCTAAGACCCTCCGGTTTGAGTGTCACCGACTAAAGACTCGTTACATGGGTAGATTAGAAAGCTTGATAAAAACTAAGAAATAATGCCACCAAAAATATAAAAAAAAAAGAAAAGAAAAGAAGACATAAGAGTTAGAGTTAAAGAATCTCGAGTCAAAATTTTCTCGATCTCAAGGTGCATATGACTTAGGGTAAAATAATAGACTAGATGAGAAATACAATTTGACTCCTTACATTGATTGATGACAAATTTTTGAATAAGCACTAAGTTTAGGAATGAAAATTTTGGTTTTCTTAACTTATAAATACTTGAACTCTTACAATAATACTTCAAATATTTTCTCTCCTTTTTAAAAATACTTTTCAAAAATACGAACACTTTATTCCTTTCTTTATGGATTTTGTGGGTGTAACCCACTGAAAACCCTCACGAGACAAAACTCGTCCTCTCGGGATAACTTAGAGGTTTAATGACTTGTTACACATGCTAAGTGCAACAGTAATTCCAACGAAAGTGAGTTAGGTAAGGTTATCTCTACAGTATATTTTGCTCGAGGACGACCAAAAGATAGATGTGGGGTATAATCACACACATGTGTTGCATATTTTCATATCATATGTGTCACATTTATGTATTTTTATTTAAATGAAACTCTGATATTAATGCATTTTTATGTCTAGTGGCGTGCAGAATAATTAAGGAAGAAAAGAGAGGGAATGACAGATTTATCTATTTAAATCCAGAAGTTCAAAAGAAAGGGGATCGATTCAAATGCAGATTTTGCAGAAGCTATCATATCAAATGAGATAAATACCAATTAAAATGAAAGCAAAAACGGACTTTTGAAGACCCAAATTGGTTGAACTGAAAATCAAAGAATATCTTGTCAAATGCAGAACAAAGATTCAAGATCCAACAGGATAAAAGGGTAGGGAACTGAAGGACGAACACACGACCATTTGATCCTGGCCCTAAGACCAGGATTTTGTTATGAAAATGCGGCAAAAGCCGCGTTTTCGCAGCCTTCTCTTTGCTCCCCCTATCTCTCCACTCGTCTCCCCTATCCATTTCTTCCCTATAAATACCCTACACATCAGAGGCTGAGAGACGAGGACTAGAATTAATTTCTTGCTTTATTTTTAGGGTTTAAGATTATTGTTAGATAGTTTATGAGAAGTTGTATCTCATTTTTATTTCAGTCCAGCAACAAGTCAGAGAGAGAAAAAGAGCGTGTAATTGACCGTTGAAGTGACAATCAAAGGAGATTCACCTTACATGACTTTACTCAATCTTACTGGTATGTCTATACTTTTAATCATTCCATTGTATATTCTTTCTTCGTTATGAGTAGCTAAATCAGTTTTATGGGCTAACTATTCTCTTTCCTCTATGAGTTTTCTTCTTAATTGATTTCTATAAAAAAGAAACCAATGAATCATATGAATGCCTTGATTAAGCCTTATATATTGGTGAGTGTTCTTGAAAGCACATGAGGATGGGAATGGACTTTGAACTAACCCTTGGAGTTGATCTTAAAAAGAACTTGTTTTTATTCCGTACTTTCTTTATTGCTTTGATGGTTTAACATTCAACTCAAAGAAAGATTTCAAAACTGAAATTCGATTTCTAAAAACTATCCTTTGTATTTTACTTGATCTCTTTTTACAAGACTAAAATCTTTGCCTATGATCTCATTGAGTCATTTTAATTTTCAAGAGAACAACACATGGTTGAATAATAGAATAGTGAGCCTGGATCGTTCTTTATTAAATACAAATAAACACAACATCTTCAAGATTCTTTAAATCATCTTGTAACACCCCGTTCCTGGAATACGTACTTAGTTGCGTATTCAGATTTCTCGATCGTATTTTTCGATTTGCTTCTTGTATTTATTCCGTATTATGAATTCTTTATATGATTGTTTTGTCTTGGATTTGGATTCGTGGATTCGGAGTCAACCTTAGTTTGAACCGAAGGCCCGATCCCAGAGTATTGCTCGGTTTGGACATTCTGGTATACCGATTTGACCGATTTCAGTTTTAAACATCATTTTCCAATATTCTAGATTTTCTATGATTTTCTGGAATTTTTCAGAATTAAGTTGAAAATCTTCAAAACCGGTATCGGCCAGTATCGTTGACCGACTCCCGGATTTTTAATTTACAAACGGTTTGGAATTTCTAAATGTGCCTTTAGACATTATTTCTCAAAAACATATTTTCTATCTGAATACATTTTCTGGGATTTTCCTGAATTTATTGAAAACCCGGCCAATCCGGCGTATACCGAGATTGACGGTTGACCTTATGATTTTTATCTTGAAAATGAGATTGAATCTTTGAAAACCGATTTCACCAAAAATCATTTTATAATAATTATGATTTTTGAGAATTTTTGGGAAGCTTTCCAAGTTACTTCATTTTTGGGCTTTTCCGGTGTTTTCCCAAATACCGAGGAGATGGTCCCATATATTCCACTTTGTCTTTTCCTATTTTCTCTCTCCTTCCTTAAACGCGGATCTCACCAACCTAGGATTCCGCATTTATTGTGAAGATCCTCCCCATTTCGCATTTAATGCACTTCAGATCAAATCTCATCAATTATCATGACTTTCTCTCTCCTCTGTTAAAAACGCAGCTTTTGGCTTTCCCTAAACGCAGCCTTAATCCCTGCGTTTAGCCCATTTTTCCTAAACGCAAGTGTGCTGCGTTTCATGTGGGAAACGCAAGAAATCTTCTCCCTTGTTTCCTTTTTGTCTTATATGGGTGTAACATCACCTTACCCTTTTCTCTCTCTTCATTTAATTCTTCCCTTCCAAAATATCATTTCCAAGACACCCCACCCCCTCTCATCATCATTGCTGGTCAAGAGAGAGAGAGAGGGCTGCGTTTCATGTGGGGGAAACGCAAGAATCCCTTTTTGTTGTTTTTGTCTTATATGATATGCAACATTATTTCATCCTCTTTTCTCTCTCTTCATTTAATGCTCTCTTCCATATTGTCATTTCCAAGACACCCACTCCTTTCTCTTCATCACTACAACCGGCCATGTGGCAAGAGAAATGTCAAATCTCCCCATTTTACAAAAACCCCCTTACCTTTATTTAATTGCATCACTTCACAAACCCAAATCCTATAAATACCTCCTCTCCTTCTCTCTCCCTTCATTTTTTTACTTCTCCTTCATCTTCCTTGCTTCATGCAGCCAACAGAGGAGCCACCAAGAGAGAGCTCCTTCTCTTGCTTCCTTCCTCACCAAACTTCACCACCTTCAACCTCCAACACTTTGTGAGAACCGGCTCCTCCTTTTGGATTGGGGCCGTGTTTCTTCTCCATTGGCAAGACTTAGGGCCGGCCACTCCTTTTGGATTGGGGCCGAACTTCCCTTCGTTGGACGCGGCAAAGATCTTGATAGGCGAGTAATCTCGCTATCCGCTTGCATTCTTACGCGAGTGTTTTTCCTCGCCAAGACTTGATTAACTTGTAGTTTATCAACATAAGATCACAACTCTTAAAAGTCAGTTCTGCTCACTGTTTTACAGTATTAGTCGACTTGCCCAATTCATAAGTCGACTAACCCCCCTGAAACGCAACTCCATTTCTTGAGACGCAGCCTTGTTAAGTCGACTAACTAATCCTCCTAGTCGACTAACCTTTACTGGAACGCGTCCTTTTCCTGGAACGCTGCCTACTCTTTCATCCCTCATTGACCAACTCTTTCTTGTGAGACGCGGGCTTGTGAAACGCGAATTCATGAGACGCGGACTTGTGGCAAGACGCGGGCTTGTGGAACGCGACTTCGTGAGACGCAGTTTTGCGAAACGCAGCATGCTAGTCGACTACCCCTTGCGTCTAGTCGACTAACCCTCTTCTGAAGACGCAGTTCTCTGAAACGCGGACTTCTCTAGTCGACTACCCACTGTTCCAAGTTGACTAACGCAGCTCACTTGAAACGCGATTCTCTGAGACGCGCCCCTTCCCTGAGACGCGCCACTTCCCTGAGACGCGCCACTTTCCTGAGACGCGCCACTTTCTAGAGACGCGCCGTTTCTCTGAAACGCAGCTTTCTCAAACGCAGCCTAGCTAGTCGACTTGTCTCTTTGTTATAGTCGACTAACTCCTTGCTTAGTCGACTACCCATGAATCCCTAGTCGACTATCTTTAGCTAACTGCTGTGATTGATCACTTCCTTGAATATGGACTTTATCCTCGGGACTTGTATTATTTGTTATGATATTTTCATGACTTGTCACCTGCCTAATATCACCATCCTGTCATGCTATCACTCAACACCCAGCATGATCTACTTGACTTGTGATTATCATGTTTACGGGAATCTTGTCTTGTTATTGTGTATGGAACTAAGTGCCACACAGAGCAAAGTGCCACACTACTCGGTGGGGGCCACCTCTTGAATCTGTGGGGGCCACCTCTAGAATCCATCCCCTCAGAACAAAGTGCCACATGGAACAAAGTGCCACACCATTCTCGGTGGGGGCCACCTCTTGAATCTGTGGGGGCCACCTCTTGAATCTGTAGGGCTATTCCTGTTATGACCTGTTATTCCCGTAATTTGATAATATTGATAAGCTACAACTTGCACTGGGAATGGGAGGAAGTAATGGATGCCGGAATGATACCTTACTTATAGTAATGGAATAAAATACTGACGATTCGTGTTAGTGGGACTTTGGGCCCACAGAAGATGCGTGTTAGGGGGACTTTGGGCCTCCAAGCTGGTCCCAGGTGTATGGGAACTACTATAAGTAATGTTATCAGTTCTCCATCTGCTTCCGTTAACAACCCTCGCCTTGCTTATATATGGATGTATGTGTGTTGGGGTGTACACCCGGACACATACCCAGATATATGGGTCAGACGAGTAATAATAAGTGCCTGTCATGATTCTTGTTATGATCCCTGTTATGCCTGTTATGATTCCTGATATGACTCTTGTTATGATTCCCGTTATGACACCTGTATTGGACTCCTGTTATGATGCCTGTTATGATTCCTGATATGACTCTTGTTATGATTCCCGTTATGACACCTGTATTGGACTCCTGTTATGATGCCTGTTATGATTCTTGTTATGACTCCCGTTATGTACTCCTGTCATGCCTGTTATGTACTTCTGTTATGACCACTTTGTGACTTGTGATTGTATGTGCTTGGATTACGATGATATGAGATAAAGGTATATAAATGAGGGTTTCCTTATTTGGATTATTCCTTCGACGTACTAGTCTCATGGAAGCGTGACCTAAGCTTGTGCAATCGGTTTTGCTCGTAATCGGATTTCCTGTTTTATGATGATTATGATATACTTGTTCATGCCTGCTATATTTGTGTTCTAACCCCTGTTTTCTGAACTTGATATCCTTTGTACTTGATATCCATTGTTGTATTCACACTTGTGCTCATCCTGGCTCGCCACCTGGCTTTTGCATTACACTCGCCTGGGGAGTTTCATCTGACTCCCCTGGATTCTCATGTCCAGGTTTTGGAGCTTGGAGCGTGTGGATCCTTCCTGTTGCTGATCAGAGTGGCGCAGCGGTAGCGTGGATCTCCAGCCTACCGTCCAGAGCCACGTCCTTCCAGGCCCTGTGTGCCTCTCGAGTTTCCTTATAGTGAACTCGTGAGTGCCTTTCATTGTTTACTCCTGTATGCTCCTTGTATTCTCGCATTTGCGCCTATCAGGTGATGTAATATTATTGTAATATCGGATCACCTCTGGTGATAACTCTGTAATTGTACTCATGTGTTGGAATGTATCATGCACCACTGCTTTCGTACTCTGATTCTCGCCTGTACTGATGCTTAGCGTATATACGTGAAGGTACTTCTGACTTGCGTATATACGTTGCAGTAATGTCTCCGTATCCGCCAGGATCGGGGCGTTACAGGTTGGTATCAGAGCTTAGGCTCTTACTTCCTCAGTACGTCCAGATGGCAAATTAATGGTAAAGCATTTGCAACTGGAATGCATGAGTCTTGGTTATACAATCTAACTACAAGTGCAGAGTTATCTTTCTCTTTCTTCTGATCCATTCCTTGTATCCTGAGCCCTTCAATCTTTTACCTTCCAGTTTCTTCTTGCTACCCATTCCAACCAACTCAGATATGGAAAGACGGAGTACACGTAATGGTGCTGGTACTTCTCAAGATGGACCCAACAGGGACAGTGATGGTATGATGAGGGTACTCCAAGGAATGATGCAGAGTCAACAGCAGCAGACGGAGCTTCTACGTCAGGGACTGATGGTTGCACCCCGAGGACAGAGGCCAGGCAGTGTGTCAGATTTCAGGAGATTACAGCCGGCCGTATTTTCAGGTACAGAGAAGCCTCTGGATGCAGAACAGTGGCTGATAGACACAACAGATCTTTTAAAGGCAGCCCGAGTCCCGGATGAAAACCAAGTGGAAGTAGCCAAGATACAACTGAGAGATGTGGCCAGAACTTGGTGGTTGGCAGAAGAAGCAACACTGGAGAAACCCATCACATGGGATCAATTCTCAAAGGGTTTTTATGAGAGATTCTTCCCGGCAACAGCTCAGAAGGAAATGGAAGAACAATTCATCCGGCTACAGCAACGAAATCGGTCAGTGGATGAATATGCTGCCGAATTCTTGAGGCTCAGCAGATTTGCTCCCTACATGGTGTCAGACGAAGAAAAGAGGGCGAGCAGGTTTCAACAAGGACTGAAGATGGATGTCCAAATGTTCCTTATTCCTCAACAGCTGAAGACATACTCCCAGGTTCTCTCCATTTCCCGAGAAGTGGAACGAGGACTGGAGAAGAAGAATGAGAACCAGGTGCAAAACAAGACAGCGAAGAGACCTTTTCAGTTGACGAATGAGGAAGATGCAGCTAGGGCAACCCATGGTCCGATGATCAAGCGACCTTTCCAACCTCCTTTTCCTCAGATTATATGCAATTTCTGCCACAAGCCTGGACATTATAGGAGAGATTGTCGAATGGCCAATGGACTATGTTTGGCATGTGGGACAGGGAGACATGCAATAAGGGATTGCCCGTTCAGAAGGGTAGGGAATATGGCACCAGTTAGACCAGCACTTCCAGCCCCAGCACTTCCCGCTCCACCGCTAAGAAGGAACCCAGAACCCATAGATCGAAGAGCCCCATTTCCACCCCAGCAGTATGATCACCCACAGAGAGGAGCGAGGCCCAGAGCAGATTTTGGCAGAGGCCAAGTTCACAACATGGCAGCAGAGGTATCAGATGAAGCAGCAGCAGAGTATGAGGCTCAGTATCTGGAGCAGGAACCTTGAGGATGTCACCGTTTGCAGCAACCCCCTGACCTTTTGTATTTTGAGTTGGTAATCCTTCGTGAATATTCCTCCTTATCCTATTCTCATTGTCCATCCTGGTCCCTCCTGTGTTTATCTTACACCTGTTTTGGTTTTATGAAGCCTTATTTTCAGCCTTTGTCCTTCTTGTGTTCAATTTACCCCTTATCGAAATTGCGAGGACGCAATTTTTTGTAAGGTGGATGGATTGTAACACCCCGTTCCTGGAATACGTACTTAGTTGCGTATTCAGATTTCTCGATCATATTTTTCGATTTGCTTCTTGTATTTATTCCGTATTATGAATTCTTTATATGATTGTTTTGTCTTGGATTTGGATTCGTGGATTCGGAGTCAACCTTAGTTTGAACCGAAGGCCCGATCCCAGAGTATTGCTCGGTTTGGACATTCTGGTATACCGATTTGACCGATTTCAGTTTTAAACATCATTTTCCAATATTCTAGATTTTCTATAATTTTCTGGAATTTTCCAGAATTAAGTTGAAAATCTTCAAAACCGGTATCGGCCAGTATCGTTGACCGACTCCCGGATTTTTAATTTATAAACGGTTTGGAATTTCTAAATGTGCCTTTAGACATTATTTCTCAAAAACATATTTTCTATCTGAATACATTTTCTGAGATTTTCCTGAATTTATTGAAAACCCGGCCAATCCGGCGTATACCGAGATTGACGGTTGACCTTATGATTTTTATCTTGAAAATGAGATTGAATCTTTGAAAACCGATTTCACCAAAAATCATTTTATAATAATTATGATTTTTGAGAATTTTTGGGAAGCTTTCCAAGTTACTTCATTTTTGGGCTTTTCCGGTGTTTTCCCAGATACCGAGGAGATGGTCCCATATATTCCACTTTGTCTTTTCCCATTTTCTCTCTCCTTCCTTAAACGCGGATCTCACCAACCTAGGATTCTGCATTTATTGTGAAGATCCTCCCCATTTCGCATTTAATGCACTTCAGATCAAATCTCATCAATTATCATGACTTTCTCTCTCCTCTGTTAAAAACGCAGCTTTTGGCTTTCCCTAAACGCAGCCTTAATCCCTGCGTTTAGCCCATTTTTCCTAAACGCAAGTGTGCTGCGTTTCATGTGGGAAACGTAAGAAATCTTCTCCCTTGTTTCCTTTTTGTCTTATATGGGTGTAACATCACCTTACCCTTTTTCTCTCTCTTCATTTAATTCTTCCCTTCCAAAACATCATTTCCAAGACACCCCACCCCCTCTCATCATCATTGCTGGTCAAGAGAGAGAGAGGGCTGCGTTTCATGTGGGGGAAACGCAAGAATCCCTTTTTGTTGTTTTTGTCTTATATGATATGCAACATTATTTCATCCTCTTTTCTCTCTCTTCATTTAATGCTCTCTTCCATATTGTCATTTCCAAGACACCCACTCCTTTCTCTTCATCACTACAACCGGCCATGTGGCAAGAGAAATGTCAAATCTCCCCATTTTACAAAAACCCCCTTACCTTTATTTAATTGCATCACTTCACAAACCCAAATCCTATAAATACCTCCTCTCCTTCTCTCTCCCTTCATTTTTTTACTTCTCCTTCATCTTCCTTGCTTCATGCAGCCAACAGAGGAGCCACCAAGAGAGAGCTCCTTCTCTTGCTTCCTTCCTCACCAAACTTCACCACCTTCAACCTCCAACACTTTGTGAGAACCGGCTCCTCCTTTTGGATTGGGGCCGTGTTTCTTCTCCATTGGCAAGACTTAGGGCCGGCCACTCCTTTTGGATTGGGGCCGAACTTCCCTTCGTTGGACGCGGCAAAGATCTTGATAGGCGAGTAATCTCGCTATCCGCTTGCATTCTTACGCGAGTGTTTTTCCTCGCCAAGACTTGATTAACTTGTAGTTTATCAACATAAGATCACAACTCTTAAAAGTCAGTTCTGCTCACTGTTTTACAGTATTAGTCGACTTGCCCAATTCATAAGTCGACTAACCCCCCTGAAACGCAACTCCATTTCTTGAGACGCAGCCTTGTTAAGTCGACTAACTAATCCTCCTAGTCGACTAACCTTTACTGGAACGCGTCCTTTTCCTGGAACGCTGCCTACTCTTTCATCCCTCATTGACCAACTCTTTCTTGTGAGACGCGGGCTTGTGAAACGCGGATTCATGAGACGCGGACTTGTGGCAAGACGCGGGCTTGTGGAACGCGACTTCGTGAGACGCAGTTTTGCGAAACGCAGCATGCTAGTCGACTACCCCTTGCGTCTAGTCGACTAACCCTCTTCTGAAGACGCGGTTCTCTGAAACGCGGACTTCTCTAGTCGACTACCCACTGTTCCAAGTCGACTAACGCAGCTCACTTGAAACGCGGTTCTCTGAGACGCGCCCCTTCCCTGAGACGCGCCACTTCCCTGAGACGCACCACTTTCCTGAGACGCGCCACTTTCCTGAGACGCGCCACTTTCTAGAGACGCGCCGTTTCTCTGAAACGCAGCTTTCCCAAACGCAGCCTAGCTAGTCGACTTGTCTCTTTGTTATAGTCGACTAACTCCTTGCTTAGTCGACTACCCATGAATCCCTAGTCGACTATCTTTAGCTAACTGCTGTGATTGATCACTTCCTTGAATATGGACTTTATCCTCGGGACTTGTATTATTTGTTATGATATTTTCATGACTTGTCACCTGCCTAATATCACCATCCTGTCATGCTATCACTCAACACCCAGCATGATCTACTTGACTTGTGATTATCATGTTTACGGGAATCTTGCCTTGTTATTGTGTATGGAACTAAGTTCCACACAGAGCAAAGTGCCACACTACTCGGTGGGGGCCACCTCTAGAATCCATCCCCTCAGAACAAAGTGCCACATGGAACAAAGTGCCACACCATTCTCGGTGGGGGCCACCTCTTGAATCTGTGGGGGCCACCTCTTGAATCTGTAGGGCTATTCCTGTTATGACCTGTTATTCACGTAATTTGATAATATTGATAAGCTACAACTTGCACTGGGAATGGGAGGAAGTAATGGATGCCGGAATGATACCTTACTTATAGTAATGGAATAAAATACTGACGATTCGTGTTAGTGGGACTTTGGGCCCACAGAAGATGCGTGTTAGGGGGACTTTGGGCCTCCAAGCTGGTCCCAGGTGTATGGGAACTACTATAAGTAATGTTATCAGTTCTCCATCTGCTTCCGTTAACAACCCTCGCCTTGCTTATATATGGATGTATGTGTGTTGGGGTGTACACCCGGACACATACCCAGATATATGGGTCAGACGAGTAATAATAAGTGCCTGTCATGATTCTTGTTATGATCCCTATTATGCCTGTTATGATTCCTGATATGACTCTTGTTATGATTCCCGTTATGACACCTATATTGGACTCCTGTTATGATGCCTGTTATGATTCCTGATATGACTCTTGTTATGATTCTCGTTATGACACCTGTATTGGACTCCTGTTATGATGCCTGTTATGATTCTTGTTATGACTCCCGTTATGTACTCCTGTCATGCCTGTTATGTACTTCTGTTATGACCACTTTGTGACTTGTGATTGTATGTGCTTGGATTACGATGATATGAGATAAAGGTATATAAATGAGGGTTTCCTTGTTTGGATTATTCCTTCGACGTACTAGTCTCATGGAAGCGTGACCTAAGCTTGTGCAATCGGTTTTGCTCGTAATCGGATTTCCTGTTTTATGATGATTATGATATACTTGTTCATGCCTGCTATATTTGTGTTCTAACCCCTGTTTTCTGAACTTGATATCCTTTGTACTTGATATCCATTGTTGTATTCACACTTGTGCTCATCCTGGCTCGCCACCTGGCTTTTGCATTACACTCGCCTGGGGAGTTTCATCTGACTCCCCTGGATTCTCATGTCCAGGTTTTGGAGCTTGGAGCGTGTGGATCCTTCCTGTTGCTGATCAGAGTGGCGCAGCGGTAGCGTGGATCTCCAGCCTACCGTCCAGAGCCACGTCCTTCCAGGCCCCTGTGTGCCTCTCGAGTTTCCTTATAGTGAACTCGTGAGTGCCTTTCATTGTTTACTCCTGTATGCTCCTTGTATTCTCGCATTTGCGCCTATCAGGTGATGTAATATTATTGTAATATCGGATCACCTCTGGTGATAACTCTGTAATTGTACTCATGTGTTGGAATGTATCATGCACCACTGCTTTCGTACTCTGATTCTCGCCTGTACTGATGCTTAGCGTATATACGTGAAGGTACTTCTGACTTGCGTATATACGTTGCAGTAATGTCTCCGTATCCGCCAGGATCGGGGCGTTACACATCTTCTCCAAAACCTTCTCCAATTTTCAAGTTTTGTTTAAATCAATTCTTTACTCGCCATCTTCTTTTTCATCTAAAAAACATAAATACCAAAGCTTTTTTTTCTCAAAATAGCGAAAAGCTTGCATCGCATCTCTCCTCATGGACATGACCCGTTAGACCTAAGCTACACGATATTTCTCTTAAATTTTCACAATCAATGTACCTTCTCGACATCGGTTCCTATAGCCGAGAAGGTCCAACCTCTGAGCCTCAGATTTTGAAACCAAAGTAGAACATATATGTCAATGAAGCCTTAAACAAGATGAGCGCAAAAGCCGGAGTGGTGATGTTTGGCCCAGAGAAGCTTATTGTGAAATATGCTTTGAAATTGGAGTTTGCAGTTTCAAACAACGGGGCTGAATATGAAGTAGTGATAGCCAGTCTTGACCTAGCAGAAGTGGACATCTTGGCACTCTTTAGTGATTCCCAGTTGGTGACCGATCAGGTGAAGGACAGCATTGAGGCTAAGAAGCCAGTGATGGTGAGATACTTGAAAAAAGTTTGAGACGGAATGAAGAAGTTTGAGAAGGCAGAAGTTTTTTAAATCCCCCAAGCATAGAACACAAAGATTGATTCACTTTCCAAGCTACCCAACACACCAGAGCCAAATATAACAAAGGGAATATTTTTTGAAATTTTGTTAAGGCCGAGAATTGAAGAGCCGAGCGAAGACTTAGCTATCATCTTTGGCTATATATTGGAGGGATCTGATCAAGAACTTCCTCAGGGACAGGACCTTGCCCGAAGATGGGGAATAGAGAAGAAAAGTCAAGAGGCAAGTGCACACTTCGAGTTGGACGGAGATTGGCTTCTCAAAGGAGCCTTCATCTGAATAAACGAGAGGCCATTGCTCAGGTGCCTCGATGTAAAAGCATATGCAGCAATGTGATTCTTGCCAGAGACACGAGAGTGTCAAAAAGCCCCCAGCCAACAGACTATCTTCTATCATCTCTGCAGTCTCGTTCATCAATTAGGGGATGGATCTCCTCAGACTATTTCTGCAGGGATTAGGTCAGAGGAAGTATACATTGTCATGGTTGATTATTTCACCAAGTGAGTAGAATGTGAGGCGATAGTAGGGATCCGGCAGCAGAATGCGAAATATTTTTGGAAGAATGTGTTGGGGAATCACACACAGCAGAGAAGACGGCGCGCCAGAGAACAGCCACCAACTGCACGCACAATTTAAATAGAGAAAAAAAAGAGAACACAAGATTTAAGGAGGTTCGGCAATTTGTCTACATCCTCGGGGCAAGGGGAGAGTCTTATGGAATAAATCAATTACAGGTTACAGGTTTTGGGATTTTCAGGATTTTGGATATAAATATTGGGGACACTATCCCTCCTTATATAGCCAAAGAAACATGAAGAAAAGAAAACCAAAAAACCTAATTCGGATAAAAAACGAATTCAGAATCAGATTTGGATACGGGTCCCGCAGCAATATTAGTCAACTATAAGTCGACTAGTAACTTCTATTAGTCAACTAATACATATACCAGTCGACTAGTCTGTAGTCAAACAGATTTGCCAACTCTTTATATTCAATCATTAGTCGACTAGGTCAAGGCCTAGTCGACTAGCTTTGGTTCCTCCTGTGCAATCCAACTTTGATACGACTGACACGCTCTCGTATTCGACACCATTGATTGTATCAATCTTTGGCTAACTTCCAACAGAGTTTAAAAAACTCTTTCAACAAGATTTTTACCTTCTCTCCCCACAATTCTCAACCTCGGTGAAGACTTCTCAAATTTGAGCCGAACACAACATAGTACCATGTCGACTCCAATTGGCTACACCATTGTGGTTGCCTGCGTACCCATACCCAATGGGATCAAACCACACGTAGTTCATCCAAACGATCCCCATCGAGCTCAAGCAACTGTGACTAAATCTTCAGCAGCGAACAAGACTGGCTGAGTCATATGAACCTCCTTATCAATACCGTCAAGGAGAAAAACAACCTTCAATTTGAGCTTGTCACGCTCACCAACTTGAGATTCATGCTTCTTCACCCACTTTCATGGATTTATCTTGGTTCCAACAAGTGTAAATAATTTGACATTCTCATCAATGCCTTCAACCTATTCAGCATCAAAACTAGCTATATGATCTCCACGCGGTGTCACATCCGGTGAAGTTCTTACTGATATCGAACCAACTGGATGTGGTGGAGTAGCATCAACCTCTACTCACTGTGATACATCCTTGGTCTTCAATCTCTCCACATGCTGAGAGATGGTAGACTTCAACAACGAAGTCTCATCAAATATGACATACTTACTCAACACAATCTTCTTGTTTTCAGGGTCCCATAACTTGTAACCTTTCATATTTCTTTTGACACCCAAAAACACAAACTTCTTTACTCGCGAATTTACCTTGCCATCTTTGGCACTAAAGTAGGCTGAAATTCAAAATACCCGCAGCAAATCATAATCTTGAGCAGCTCCACCTGACCAAATATCTAACAGAGTTTTGCCTCCTATCGAAGTCGATGACAGTCCATTTATGAGATGCCTAACATATACAATCCCTCAGCCCAAAATGATTTGTCTAATTGTGTATTAGACAACACACATCAAACCTTCTCTAGCAAAGAGCTGTTGATTTTCATAACCAACCCATATATTCCATTTGTGAAGTGAGTACCAATACCAGTGTTCTGGCTAAATTGTAGGAATTGATTCTTGTATTTTTTAACATTACCAATTTGGAGCTCCTTAGTCTTCCTACCAGTCTGTCTCTTTATCATATCTTTGAAATCACCTGGGGGGTGAATAGGTGATATGGATAATCTAGAAACTAAATGCGGAAGCTAAAAACTAATTTGCAACACACTTAATACAACCAACAAGTGTAGCCGAATTCCCCGTGAAGGGCTCTGTACTAACTCCTCTTGATTCCCCTAGATAAGGGTTGATGTGCTATATGAAGCTCTTGTGGTTAAGTATAAGTGAGGCACACACAAACAAGCCAAGCATATAAGGATGATAAGAAATATGAAATAATGCAAGGCACAACACAAGCAAATAGATATGAATGAATGAATGATGCTTTGCACAATTAAAAGAGAGAGTTAGAGAGACAATGGATCAAACACAAACACAAAGATATGTTCCGAGGTTCGAGCCCCTAGCTCTACGTCCCCGCCTTCACCGAGAAGGATTTCTAATCCACTATCTTGTCTACCGAGGACTCCCACCGAGGGAACCTCCACCGAGGAGGATTTTTACAACAAGGGAGTACCGAACTCCTCTCTCAAACACCGCCTCACAACCGAGGGGTAGGCCCGTAGCCAAACAACAACCAACACCTCTACCGAAGAGGGTTTACAAACCAAACTCCACCTCTCACTAGAGGGATCAAACCACAATCTCAACCTCTACCAAAGAGGGAGCAAACCAATCACCCGATCAACCTCTACCAAAGAGAGATACAACAAAAGTAAGGGTGTTTACAACAAGTGGTTTCTTTCAACCACAAACAATCTCTCTTTCCTCTTTTCCACGAAAACAAGATCCTAATAGAATAGGATAGAAGATAAGCTCAAGTGTGAAAAACTAAGTGTTTTGATCAAAGAAATACTCTTGGAAAAATACCAAATAGATATTGAAATGAAGAACAATAAACCAATTTCCCAAAATCCTATTTTCTTTGAAAATAACAAAACACTTAAAAAACAAACAAAATGAATCTTTTTGCTCTTTAAACTCTTTTGAAAACTTCTTTTTAAAACCAGAGAGTAGGAAAAAATTAGCTCAGAAAATCTTAGCCAAAATCCCAAAGAAATGGGGTTTATATAGGCCAAACAGAAAACTAGCCGTTAGGCTGATCTGTCAGCCTGACAGGCTGGCGGTCGACCGGCCGGTCGACCGCCAACGGTCATATTTATGACCGTTGGGGCTTCCGGTCGACCGCCCGGATACAGAGAGCAAGGCTCTCTGGTCCGGTCGACCGATCCAGTCGACCGGCCCACTGTGCTGCCAGATGTGCACAAGGCTGTGCACGTCGGTCGACCGCACGGTCGACCGGCCCTTGGTTCGGTCGACCGTGCGGTCGGCCGACCTGGCCTGTCAGTCACTGTTCTGGGTCAGAAACTGGGTCAGAGAAACATGTTAAAATATTTCTAAAAATACTTTAAAAACTTCTAAAAATCCCCAAAAATAGTTTTATCATTTTGCATTGATATATAAACATGTGATAAAAATTTCAACTCAAATATCAAGCAATTTGAAACTATTTTTGTGTTTTAACATTTTTATCAAAAACCAAAACTGTATTTTATTAAACTTTGATTTTTCAATACATGAATAGGCTAGTCAAAATAAGTTTGTCTAAGAGGTTTATGCATGCATGTATAGAATGAAACTACTATACATAAACCAATTAAACTTGTTTTGATCAACTATTCATGAAAACAAATATTGTTAAAGCAAAACCGAAAAACCAATATCCAAACATAAAACGTGTGTGTATTATGCACTTGAGCATATCAACTATTCTAAGTTTTACACATGGATCTAAAATAAACTAAACTATGGATACCTAAGTCTTCTTGACGATCTTCATCTTCAAGTTGACTCGGTCCAAACTCCGTGATCCAACGAGCATGGCTATGAATGATCTTGACGCTTGTGTAAGATCACCTAGAGGGGGGGTGAATAGGTGATGGCTAATCTAATGGTCACTTATGAACAAATAATGCGGAATTAAAACTAAGTTGACCAAATTAAACTTCTTTTAATTGAACACTTATGTATAACACGAGAGTGTTGCCGAATTCCCCTTGCGAGGCTCTGGACAAACTCCTCTAGATTCCCCTTGAATGGGTTGAGGTGCCGCGTTGGCTCTCTTGGTTGAATACTAGTGTTAATAACAATCCCAAGCAAGTATAGCAATTATGAGCACAAAGGTATATCATGCATATAAGAGATAAAGACTATAAAGTAATGTAAAATATAAGTGAGACAAAAAGAGTGAGAGAGTAAGAGTGAGCAATCGCAAACACAAAGGGTTTGTTTCGAGGTTCGAGCAAACTTGCTCTACATCCCCGCCTTCGACACACGAAGGATTTCCACTATGCACGATCCAACCGGATCTCTCCTTGGTGCCGCAACACCTACAAGCCCTCGGACTCCCAAAGTCCCTTACACACCACAAGCCCACCGGCTCGTCGAGGCCGCACCTCGTACAACAAGTCTGCACCCGAACTCAAAACACCGCGAGCACACTTGCCCGCTTCCTCAAATACAAAGAAAGATCTTGGTGATCTAAACACTTGATCACCTAACAAAACTCTCACTACAACACTCCTATAGGATAGATATAACTATGGATGCTCAAGTGTAGTGTGAGAAATCAAGGAAAGAACTTTGATGGAAAACTCAAGAAATCACAATAAACACTCTCTTGATAAAATCCCTTTTTGATAGGAAATATTGGCACTCTATTTTGTGGAGAAAACTCTGCTAAAAGAATGGAAATAACTGGACAAAAGCTCTCCTAAAATCTTAGCTTCAAACAATGACAAAACCCCCTTTTATAGAGGCCAGAAAAATCTGACCGTTGGGCTCTGTCAGAGCTGCCGGTCGACCGGTCCGGTCGACCGCCAACGGTCAAGAATCCGACCGTTGGAGCCTCCGGTCGACCGGCCCGGTCGACCGCGCACCTGGAGCAGAGAATTACTTCTCTGTCGGTCGACCGGTGCGGTCGACCGGAATTTCCAGAGAGCAGACTCTCTGAAGCGGTCGACCGGCACGATCGACCGTTCTCCAGTGCATACAGGCGTGCACGTCTGTGCACGTCCGGTCGACCGACCCGGTCGACCGGCCACTGTCAGTTCTGAAAAATCAGAACTGCCAGAACCAGAAAATTTGGGATTTAAAGATTGGTCTTTTTGGCTTAATAAAAAATCCCATAAATACTTAGAAATTCTACAAAAAAAATAGTTTTATAATATAGAAACATGCTTGCACAAAATCAAGGCATGTTATTAAAGATTTGACTATTTTTGTAACTTGAAAATATTGGCTCATAATAAAAACTGTTTTTCTAAAACAACATGTTTTTCCAAATTTTCATCA
Organism: Agave tequilana; assembly: GCA_038442645.1. Classification (NCBI taxonomy): domain Eukaryota; kingdom Viridiplantae; phylum Streptophyta; class Magnoliopsida; order Asparagales; family Asparagaceae; genus Agave; species Agave tequilana. The sequence goes on from JAVJIF010022119.1 coordinate 63,206, forward strand.
AATAAAAAACAAGATATACTTTAAAGCATAGTGTGTATGGATATGATCCACTACACAATCAAGATGAAATATCTAGTTTTTGACATAAAGCACTCAACTTGGTTTTGAAGGATATGTATATAGGTAACATCAAAAACCAAGACATGTATTTTGTCCAATGAAAAATCTTTTCTCAAATAAAAATTCTTTTCTAAACATGAAAATCTTTTTATGAAAGCAATTCTATCAAGAGTGTGTGCGTAAGATATACTTGAGCAATCCACCAATCTATTCTATCCTTTACATTTTTATCTAAAACAAATAAAAATCTTATACCTAGACACAAGTCTTCAACTTCTTGAAGTCTTCCCTTGAAGGCTTCTCATCTTCTTGACTTGGTCCAAGCTTGATCCAAAGCTCCTTGGATCACCCCGTGCTATCTCCAAATCTTGACATTTAATCCTTTGTTGAGCTTTGCACCTACTAAGATCTTGATAAAGAATCTGTCACTAATTAAACAAGATCATTAGCAAATATAACTACATGAGTTGATCATCATCAAAACTAGAGTGATAGGCCTTTGGGCCAACAATCTCCCCCTGTTTGATGATGACAAAACTCATGAAGTTATATATGCATGGATTAAAGTAAAGATTCAAAGAAGCTCCCCCTTAACTCATGCATCACTAGAAATAAATAGATATGACATTAAAGCACATAAATATGTATGCAAATGAATGCACAAATCTTTTTCTCAAGCTTTTATCTTATTATATTATTGATATGCATGAGTAAAAGCACAAGTATAAAAACTCAAAATCTCAAAATCTTTCTCCCCCTTAAGGAAATCATGCATATAACTCAAATACTTCTCCCCCTTTTTGTCAATCATCAACAAAGGGTTCAAAGTTTAAATCATCAAACACATTTTCTCCCCCTTTTTGTCAAAAATAAGGAAATCAAGGAGGGTAAAATCAAATCAATCAATAAGATTTATATGCGATATACATTCATGAAGAGGAAGACGCTAAGTTAACTTCCCTACACATATGCATTACATGAAGAAGGGATGACAAGCCCTAACTCACATAACACATATTATGTAATGCATAAGAGGAGATGTGAAGCTCCCCCTACACACGTATATCATATAAAGAAGAGTTGTCAAGCTCCTCAATTTATAATATACTCAACATGAATCCATATGTAAGAGAGATGTTAAGCTCTCCTTGCATATAGGAAATACAAATCAAAAATTTTGAATATTTCTTTAACAAGACAAAATTTTGAACTTTTCTTATGAAAACAAAATTTTGAAATATCTTAAAATACACAACTTTCTTTTAAGGTACCAAATGTAGAACAATCAAATTTTGAATTTTGATACCAATTTTGAAATACAATGCATAAGCTTTAAAATAAATAAGATTTGAAGTAAGCTTAGCATTAACAACTATTGTGCTTTAAAATATAAATCCATTTTAATACAAGCACACAACAATCATATATATATGTATGAAAAGAGTATATCAATTTAAGTAGATACATACATATATGAAAGAACAACATATGAGTATACACAATAAGAGGTCATATTGATACCAATTGAAACTATCCAATGATACCAATTGAAAATTAAGCTTAAGTGTATATATCATAAAATCTACCACATGAAGAATTCGAACTAGTTAAATGAAGGTGTTTAACAACTAGTACGGAATCCTTCAATCAAGGAATAAGTCAAAAGTTTTTCATGAAATATCAATGAAACACAAGGCACTAAAAAGCACTCTATCCATAAAGTCCATATCAAAAAGAAGTGAGTGTGCTAGTGTTATGTGGAACATGGTATCATGAAAAATAGCAATAAAACTCAATATTCCTTAAAATTTTGAAATCATGAAATCCATCACAAAAATTTTATTGAAAAATTACAAAATTTTTATTAAAAACAAAATTTATATTTCAAGATATATGTATGTTTTGACAAGAGATTAAGTATACATACATATCCTTAAAACACATTTGAGTCTATATATAGATTTGCATGAAAGGCAAATGTCTCAAGAGGTATCCATGTATATCTTAATATTTTGGCAAGACAAACATATACATGAAAAGAAAGCACATGATCATAGCATAAATCCAAAATGGAATACAAGTTTAAAATGTAATAATCATCAAAACTTAGGCTATACTAACACACCTAATGGGCACAAATAAGCATTCAAACCCAATCATATATAGATTTATTTGTGATCCATAATGTGTATAAGTATAAATCCAAGTGTTGACAAATGCTAACATTTAAACTAATATTCAAATCATGAAGCATCAAATAAATTTTGAAAATACAAAAGAATTTATCCATATGATTAAAAATAGGATCATGTGAATCAATTTGAAGAATAGATAACTAGTTTAAATGGATTTTTGACAAACTAGTTAAAGATCCTTCAAAAATACAAAGTCAAATGTTTTCCATGAATAATACTAAATACATAAAAGTTCAAGCACTCATAGTCCATAAAGCTCAAAAATTATCTTTTATCATAAAAGATGAGTGTTCAAAGGTTATGTAAATGGTATTTTCATGAAAATAGAAAGTGAAGCATGAATCTCATGAAAATCTTATTTTTCATCTTAAAACAAATCATATATTTTTCATAAAGCATTGCTAAATACATAAAAATTTAATCACTCATGGTCTATAAAGCTCAAAATATTTTGTATCATAAAGATGAGCGTTCAAAAGATCATGTAAATAGCATTTTTATAAAAATAGTCATTCAAGCTCAAAAGATCATAAATCACATTTTGTTGTACAAATCAAAAACATGAAAAATCATTTTTTTATTTAAAATACTAATCTTCATGGTATATGTATGATTTATCCAATTCTAACAATATGCATACATATCCCAAATATGAAAAGAGTCCAATATATATTGCATGAAGGCAAATGACTCAAGGGGTATACATGTATATTTATTAGATTTGAATTAAACACACATATACATGAAGTAAGATCAAAGATAGGCATAACAAGTATAAATGACCGAATCATCAAAACTAGCCTATACACATGCATATAGTGGATACAAATGAGCATGAAGTTCAAATATATATGAGTCAATTGTAGTTCACTATTCATATATGTATAAATGCAAGTTTTGACACATTCTACATTTAAGCATGTAAATGCCACATGAAGCACCCAAAAAAATATGAACATGCTACATGAAATTAAAAGCATGTGCATAAATGAAATAGGAGTTTAGAAATCGTTACCAACTCCAAAGCTCCTAGCATGGTGGTTGACCCACCAAAATTTCCTTGATAGCAATGCATCCAAAAGTTTGTCCATCATGTCCATTGCATCCGCTATCAAGGCACCAATCCTCTCACGTTTTGTGAGAGCCCTCACCTACATCAAAATCAAAGGGTGGGGGTTTTGGTACCCATACTTTCTTGGGTCCTTTGGGGTTAGCTTTATTGTAAGGATCCCAAATCTTTTATACTTAGCAAAATATAAATGAGGTTTCTTATCAAAACAAAATTTTGCTAAATGGCCTTTGCGGCCACAATGTGTACATACGTACACCTTAGTATGCTTATGTGTAGGAGTGTGATCATGTTGTGCAACATAAGCATGATGATGAGAGTGATGTGCATGAACATGAGGAGTTTGTTTCTTTGAAAACATTGACTCCAACTTAGTATGATTAAATGCACAAGAGTTCAAAGTTGAACTCAAATTATCCATTTTATTTTTCAAAACATTTATCTCATTTGTGGTGGCATGTAAAGCATGATGAGATATATGATCATTTTTCTTTTTCTTTTGTGAAACAAAATCTTTTTCTTTTTCAACAAATTTTCTTTTCAAAGTGATATTTTCTTGAAAAACATCTTCCTTTTGTTTTTCCACCAAATCAATCTTATTTTTCAAAATAGTGTTCCCTTCACATAAATCATTCAATTTAGCAATCAAGGAAACATTCTCATTTTTCAAATCTTTATTTTCCTTTTCTAAGCATGCAATCTTAAATTTAAAAGAATCATTTTCTTTAAGCATGCAATCAAAATCCTTTTTCAAATTATTATTTTCTAATTCTAAGCATGCAATGTTACTTCTAAATGAATCTTGTTCTATATGCATGCAAGCAATGTTCTTTTTCAAATTTTTATTTTCTTTTCTAATCATGTCATATTTCTCAAGCAATAGATGACAAAAAGTAGATAGCTCATTATATGACATGTCCTCATCATCGGATTCGGAATTTACCTCAAGGAGGTCATCCCCTTGGACAATAAAGCGTGCGTTGGAGGTGTCGCTTCCACGTCCGAGTCACTCCCCGTATAGTATAGATCTTTTTCGCCGAGGGAGGTGATGATGTTCCATACTACAAAAGCCGATTCAACATTAGAAACCCTAGATAAATAATCATCATTTAGGGTTGACTTAATAGCATGAAGGGCTTTTGCATTAGCCTCAATGTTCTTACCATCTAAAGAATAAGCATTATTAGTAGTGGCAAGATAGACATGAAATCCTAAGGCTTTGAGGTACAATGACATCTTAACCTTCCAAATTTGGATGTTAAGGATGTCAAAGGTGGGTGGTGACATGAAGTCCATGGTGTGTGTACAAAATATTGTGATTAGCCTAAAAATGAGGATCTTTAACTCTAGGTTGTTAGACCTAATATCAAGAGCACTTAGCTCTGATACCAATTGTAAGATCACCTAGAGGGGGGGTGAATAGGTGATGGCTAATCTAATGGTCACTTATGAACAAATAATGCGAAATTAAAACTAATTTGACCAAATTAAACTTCTTTTAATTGAACACTTATGTATAACACAAGAGTGTTGCTGAATTCCCCTTGCGAGGCTCTGGACAAACTCCTCTAGATTCCCCTTGAATGGGTTGAGGTGCCGCGTTGGCTCTCTTGGTTGAATACTAGTGTTAATAACAATCCCAAGCAAGTATAGCAATTATGAGCACAAAGGTATATCATGCATATAAGAGATAAAGACTATAAAGTAATGCAAGATATAAGTGAGACAAAAAGAGTGAGAGAGCAAGAGTGAGCAATCGCAAACACAAAGGGTTTGTTTCAAGGTTCGAGCACACTTGCTCTACATCCCCGCCTTCGACACACGAAGGATTTCCACTATGCACGATCCAACCGGATCTCTCCTTGGTGCCGCAACACCTACAAGCCCTCGGACTCCCAAAGTCCCTTACACACCACAAGCCCACCGGCTCGTCGAGGCCGCACCTCGTACAACAAGTCCGCACCCGAACTCAAAACACCGCGAGCACACTTGCCCGCTTCCTCAAATACAAAGAAAGATCTTGGTGATCTAAACACTTGATCACCTAACAAAACTCTCACTACAACACTCCTATAGGATAGATATAACTATGGATGCTCAAGTGTAGTGTGAGAAATCAAGGAAAGAACTTTGATGGAAAACTCAAGAAATCACAATAAACACTCTCTTGATAAAATCCCTTTTTGATAGGAAATATTGGCACTCTATTTTGTGGAGAAAACTCTGCTAAAAGAATGGAAATAACTGGACAAAAGCTCTCGTAAAATCTTAGCTTCAAACAATGACAAAACCCCCTTTTATAGAGGCCAGAAAAATCTGACCGTTGGGCTCTGTCAGAGCTGCCGGTCGACCGGTCCGGTCGACCGCCAACGGTCAAGAATCCGACCGTTGGAGCCTCCGGTCGACCGGCCCGGTCGACCGCGCACCTGGAGCAGAGAATTACTTCTCTGTCGGTCGACCGGTGCGGTCGACCGGAAACTTCCAGAGAGCAGACTCTCTGAAGCGGTCGACCGGCATGGTCGACCGTTCTCCAGTGCATACAGGCGTGCACGTCTGTGCACGTCCGGTCGACCGACCCGGTCGACCGGCCACTGTCAGTTCTGAAAAATCAGAACTGCCAGAACCAGAAAATTTGGGATTTAAAGATTGGTCTTTTTGGCTTAATAAAAAATCCCATAAATACTTAGAAATTCTACAAAAAAATAGTTTTATAATATAGAAACATGCTTGCACAAAATCAAGGCATGTTATTAAAGATTTGACTATTTTTGTAACTTGAAAATATTGGCTCATAATAAAAACTGTTTTTCTAAAACAACATGTTTTTCCAAATTTTCATCAAATACAAAAACAAGATATACTTTAAAGCATAGTGTTTATGGATATGATCAACTACACAATCAAGATGAAATATCTAGTTTTTGACATAAAGCACTCAACTTGGTTTTGAAGGATATGTATTAGGTAACATCAAAAAACCAAGACATGTATTTTGTCCAATGAAAAATCTTTTTCTCAAATAAAAATTCTTTTCTAACATGAAAATCTTTTTATGAAAGCAATTCTATCAAGAGTGTGTGCGTAAGATATACTTGAGCAATCCACCAATCTATTCTATCCTTTACATTTTTATCTAAAACAAATAAAAATCTTATACCTAGACACAAGTCTTCAACTTCTTGAAGTCTTCCCTAGAAGGCTTCTCATCTTCTTGACTTGGTCCAAGTTTGATCCAAAGCTCCTTGGATCACCCCGTGCTAGCTCCAAATCTTGACATTTAATCCTTTGTTGAGCTTTGCACCTACTAAGATCTTGATAAAGAATCTGTCACTAATTAAACAAGATCATTAGCAAATATAACTACATGAGTTGATCATCATCAAAACTAGAGTGATAGGCCTTTGGGCCAACAGCTTGGGCTCAGGAATCACCAAGTGAAGGCTTCCAAACTCCTCTTTTTGAAGCAATCACCAACTAATATCTTGCTAAATGATCTGAAACTAAAATCACAAGATTATTAGTAAACATAACTACATGAGTTAATCATCATCAAAACTTGAGTGGAAGGCCTCTGGGCCAACAATCTTCCTCTTTTTGATGATGACAAAACTCATGGAGTTATATATGCATGTATTAAAGTTAAGCTTCAAAGAAGCTCCCCCTTAACTCATGCATAAATAAATAAACATAAATATGCAATGAAGGCTCTTAAACATGAATGCATAGATATGCATAAACAATAAAAAGGCTCTAAATACCAATGAAATTTCAAACAAAAAAACAAAACAAGTGCTCTAGATACCAATTAAACTTAATATATGCAAAATCATAAATATGCATATATAAAACTTCTCAAATAATTCTCCCCTTTTGTCAATCATCAATAAATGGGTCAAAACAATAAAAACAATGTTCTCCCTTTTTGTCTAAAACAAAAGGAATAGCAATAAGGGGTTACAATCAATTTAGATATCAATTTAAAAATATGTCAAAGATAGCATCTTGATATCAATTGAAAGTGAACATAGATCAATCAACAAATAGTATATGTGATATACATTCATGAAGAGGAAGATGTGAAGCTTCCTACATAGATACATTACATGAAGGAGGGATGACAAGCCCTAATTCACATAACGTACACTATGCAATGCATAAGAGGAGATGTGAAGCTCCCCCTACACACGTCTACCACATAAAGAAGAGTTGTCAAGCTCCTCAATATAAGATACACTCAACATGAATTTATATGTAGAAGAGATGTTAAGCTCTCCTTGCATATATGCAATCATATCAAAACATTTTTAACATTTCTTTAAATATTTTGAATTTTCTCAATAAAATAAATTTGATACCAATTAAGAATGTGTCAAAGTAGTGCATCTTGATATCAATAGAAATTAAGCATTATAAACATTGAATTCCTAAACATAAATCTTGATACCAATTGAAATTATTATTCTTTAAAAGCAAATGATACCAAAATGGAAATTCAATATTTTCTATCATAAAGTAAGGGAGTGGAAATCAAATATCATTGAAATACAAAAAAAAATTTTCTCCCCCTTTATGAAATACCAACTAAAACAATGCGTAGGCTTGAAATAAGATACCAATTGAAAATTGAATCAATTGAAATAAAGTTAAAACTCAAGCTTTAGCATAAAGAAAATTTTGTGCTAAAGATATAGGGATATAATAAGCACAAATAAAACATATATATGTATGAAAAGTAGATACAAATTGAAATTGATACTATTGGAATTGAAAAAACATACATACAAGCATATATGAGTATACAAGAAAGGTCAAAATTGATACCAATTGAAAGAATCCAATGATACCAATTGAAACAACAATAATATCAAGTATAACTCATATAACCTATCCTCCCAATCATGTTCAAGTTTAAAATGATTTTCACTATATAAAGCATACATGAGCATGATCTCCATCCAACCACCTTGGATGGTAGGGGTTTTCAAAAATAGGTTTAAAATTATAGTATGTTTGAAAACATCTACCATAACGAAGAATACGAACTAGTTAAATGGAAAAACTTATTAACTAGTACGAAATCCTTCAAGTAAGAATAAAACAAAATTATTTTTCAAGAATCATGAAATCCACATGATAATCAACACTCTAAGCCAATTAAGCATAAATATGACTCATGAAAATAAAACATGAGTAAACAATAAATGTGAGTGTACAGATAAGATGTGAAGATCATAATCATGAAAGATGGACAATAAGCTCAATATTCCTGAAATATGAAAACATGAAAATCATCAAAAACTATTTAAACTTCAAGGTATATGTATGTCCTATAAAAAAAAGTATACATACATATCCAAACACAACGACTCCACAAAGATATATGCATGAAGGCACGTGGCTCAAAAGGATGTATATGTATAACAATAATTTAGATAAAATGGACATATACATGAAGTTAAACAAAAAACACATGGAAACATGAAACAAATCCAAAAAAATGGGAATACAAGTTTAAAATGCATGAATCATCAAAACTAGACTATACTAGCACATCTAATGGGAACAAATAAGCATTCAAGCACAAATATATATAGATTTATTTGTGGCCACTATATGCACAAGTATATACCTAGTCTTACTGAAAACTAACATTTAAACATATATTCAAATCATGAAGCATCAAAACAAGATATAAATCAACATGATAAACATAAACATGATTATTATGTAAATCCACATGTTATTAAACCTATGATAAACATGATAGCTAAACAAACGGTGAGAACACAAAAATAATGATCCATATTAAACATGGGTGTCTCAAATGCTATACATGTAAGTCAAGAGTCTAATAATCATGGCATTAACACAATAATCTATAAACATCCAAAACATGCTATAAACAAAAATATGAAAAGTATGTAAACAATAAATAAGAAGTTAGAGATCGTTACCAAAACCTAGAAGGCAACTCTCCTTGTCTCCAAAACATGGTGGTCTTCCCACCAAACTCCCTTGAAAGTGATGCATCCAAATTGTTTCCTTTAAGCTCGGAACGCATCCACTCCAAGGTACCTCTACTCTCACGTCATGTGGGAGCCTACACCTACATCATAAACAAGAGGGGTGGTCTTTGGTACCCACAACTTTTGGGTCCATGGGGGGTAGTACCTTCTCTAACTCAAACAAACTTATTTGCTAAATTTAAATCATGTATTCTATCATAGTAAAATCTAGCAAGGTGGCCCTTACGTCCACAATGTGTACAAGTGTACACATGAGCATACATAGTGTGATGGTGTCCGTGAGGAGCATGTGTATGCCGTGGAGGGTGTGCATGAAAAGATGGAACTTGTTTCTTTCGAAACAAAGTTTCCAAACGTGTATGCCTCTTGGCACATTGGCTCAAGGTGGAGCCCAAACAATCCATATTCTTCTTCAACAAATTTATATCATTTTTAATTATAGAAGAAGTGGAGCATGCAAGGGGTGATCTAGGTGAAACTACCCAAGCATGGCAAACATGTGCATCAATCTTATTTTGCAAACAATCATTCTTCTTCAAACAAACATTTAAATCATTTGAAATAGAAATATTTTATTTTTCAAAGCAACATTCTCTTTTAAAACAAAGTCAACGTTTGAAGACAAGTTTTCATTTTTCTTCAAAATTGTTTCACAATCATTTATTTTTCAAAAATTTATTGTCTTTTAATGCAAGATTAAGTTGAGATTTTAATGAATCCCTCTCATTAGAAATCTCCTCCTTTTCTTGCAAAACCATGTTAAGTCTAGAAAGCAAATTTTTATTTCATTATTAATGCCTAAACTTTTCTTTTTCAAAACATTATATTTTTCAATTAATTTTTCACAAACAATAGAATGTTCTTCATTTAAAGCATGGGCATCAATATTTTCATCACATGAAGAACTAGCATCATCATTATCTAGTTGAGATTCCGATTGTACCTTATGGGAGGCATTCCCTTGGATCATGAAGCATTGTGAGTCGGATTCTCCACTAGTTTCCTCTGATTGGATTGGCAATTGAAGCTTGGAGGTGGTGGTGGTTGTTAACTTGTTCCACACTGCAAAGGCGGAATCAAGATTAGAAACAAGCAAAAGATATCCTTTAGGAAGTGTGCTTCTAATAGCCTCAAGGGCTTGCATTGGCCCCTATATGGTTGCTATTACTAAGATAGCATTTCTTGGTAGCGGCAAGAAAAACATGCAATCCTAGGGTCTTCAAATAACAACTCATCATGACCATCCAAACATCAAGTCTAGAGATATCAAACATAGGAGGGCTATCCATGATGTGTGTAAACTATATGTGTGCAAACAAACAAATGTGCAAATGTAAATGATAGATTAGCAAACGAGGATCTCACTCCTAGGTTGTTAAACTAAAGTATCAGGAGCGTAGGCTCTGATACCAATTGAAATCACCTAGAGGGGGGGTGAATAGGTGATATGGCTAATCTAGAAACTAAATGTGGAAGCTAAAAACTAATTTGCAACACACTTAATACAACCAACAAGTGTAGCCGAATTCCCGTGAAGGGCTCTGGACTAACTCCTCTTGATTCCATAGATAAGGGTTGAGGTGCTATATGAAGCTCTTGTGGGTAAGTATAAGTGAGGCACACACAAATAAGCCAAGCATATAAGGATGATAAGAAATATGAAATAATGCAAGGCACAACACAAGCAAATAGATATGAATGAATGAATGATACTTTGCATAATAAAAGAGAGAGAGAGTTAGAGAGACAATGGATCAAATGCAAACACAAAGATATGTTCCGAGGTTCGAGCCCCTAGCTCTACGTCCCCGCTTCACCGAGAAGGATTTCTAATCCACTATCTTGTCCACCGAGGACTCCCACCGAGGGAACCTCCACCGAGGAGGATTTTTACAACAAGGGAGTACCGAACTCCTCTCTTAAACACCGCCTCACAACCGAGGGGTAGGCCCGTAGCCAAACAACAACCAACACCTTTACCGAATAGGGTTTACAAACCAAACTCCACCTCTCACTAGAGGGAGCAACCACAATCTCAACCTCTACCAAAGAGGGAGCAAACCAATCACACCGGTCAACCTCTACCAAAGAGGGATACAACAAAAGCAAGGGTGTTTACAACAAGTGGTTTCTTTCAACCACAAACAATCTCTCTTTCCTCTTTTCCACAAAAACAAGATCCTAATAGAATAGGATAGAAGATAAGCTCAAGTGTGAAAAACAAAGTGTTTTGATTAAAGAAATATTTTGGGAAAATACCAAATAGATATTGAAATGAAGAACAATAACCAATTTCCCAAAAACCTATTTCCTTTGAAAATAGCAAAACACTTAAAAAGCAAACAAAATGAATCTTTTTACTCTTTAAACTCTTTGAAAACTTCTTTTTAAAACCAGAGAGTAGGAAAAAATTAGCTCAGAAAACCTTAGCCAATATCCCAAAGAAATGGGGTTTATATAGGCCAAACAGAAAACTAGCCGTTTAGGCTGATCTGTCAGCCTGACAGGCTGGCGGTCGACCGGCCGATCGACCGCCAACGGTCATATTAAATATGACCCTGGCGGTCGACCGCCCGGTCGACCGCCCAGATACAGAGAGCAAGGCTCTCTGGTCCGGTCAACCGGCCCACTGTGCTGCCAGACGTGCACAAGGCTGTGAACGTCGTCGACGCCGCAACGGTCGACCGGCCCTTGGATCGGTCGACCGTGCGGGTCGGCCGACCTGGCCTGTCAGTCACTGTTCTGGGTCAGAAACTGGGTCAGAAAAATATGTTAAAATATTTCTAAAAATACTTTAAAAACTTCTAAAAATCCCCAAAAATAGTTTTATCATTTTGCATTGATATATAAACATGTGATAAAAATTTCAAACTCAAATATCAAGCAATTTGAAACTATTTTGTGTTTTAACATTTTATCAAAAACCAAAACTGTATTTTATTAAACTTTGATTTTTCAATACATGAATAGGCTAGTCAAAATAAGTTTGTCTAAGAAGTTTAAGCATGCATGTATAGAATGAAACTACTATACATAAACCAATTAAACTTGTTTTGATCAACTATTCATGAAAACAAATATTGGTTAAACCAAAACGGAAAAACCAATATCCAAATATAAAACGTTGTGGTATTGTGCACTTGAGCATATCAACTATTCTAAGCTTTACACATGGATCTAAAACAAACTAAACTATGGATACCTAAGTCTTCTGACGATCTTCATCTTCAAGTTGACTCGGTCCAAACTCCGTGATCCAACGAGCATGGCTATGAATGATCTTGACGCTCGGGCTCGGGAATCACCAAGTGAAGGCTTCCAACTCCTCTTTTTGAAGCAATCACCAACTAATATCTTGCTAAATGATCTGAAACTAAAATCACAAGATTATTAGTAAACATAACTACATGAGTTTAATCATCATCAAAACTAGAGTGGAAGGCCTCTGGGCCAACAATCTCCCCCTTTTTGATGATGACAAAA
>JAVJIF010022120.1:0-49777 GCA_038442645.1 Agave tequilana
TAACGATCATACAGGTAACATGATAGTGGATAAATGAGTAGGAACAGTAACAAGTACAACTATACATAGTAAACATGTATCAGGCAAGTCATGTTCTTTATACAATTGTAGCAATCAGTACCACCTGGTATTTAATCAATCTCTTCCAGTGTCTCATACCACTGGCAGTTCATACCGAGCCCGCACTCCAGTCGAACCCATCCGACATGGCCTACGGGTACCATTATCCAAACGAGAGAGTGACCAATAACAAGTGTTCCCGATGTCACTATTGTGTATACTGTTTTCTTATATGTTAATTGAAACTCATGGTAGAGGAGTTCTATCGGGTAGGTCTATCCCGTGCATACCCGGGATCACGGCCTTAAACAAACCCCTGGCTGCTGAGACCAGGGCCCTCCGCTAAGAGGGGAGCATGAATCAAGTACAAGAGCTCATGGAGCAATTGGTAGGTAGCACTACCGTCCCCTGCAGTGGGAGAACAATATGGATCCAGTACATCACCCGATAAGATCTAATCAACCGTCGAGTCTCCCCCATACCCCAGTTAACTTTATGATCTGATATGTCAAGTATACAATGTAACAAGAACAAATACAGTACATGATACGGGTAACATGATAACTGGACCTGAGCTCTGTTGATAGCATAGAACAATATAACGGGAAATGGGAACAATATAACGAGAACAATATAATGAGAAACGGGAACAATAGATGTGGAATTCCACATATAGCATATCAACAGCTCTCAAGTCCAGTAACGGGAATATCCATATCAGTAACGGGCAATAAGCATATAACGGAATACAGAATAACATAGCACACTAATACCTGTAATCTGTACGGTGATCGACAAGAATATAAACACAAGCCATGCATGTATACTGATGACTCTATATGTATATCACAGTGCTTCATGAACATGCATACTAGTGTCAAGTGGAACCGTGATGTGGAAACATGGCATAACTGAGTGCCGAGCATGCATGTAATGATGAGAAACAATAATATGACATGTTGGTCTTTTATGCAGTGGTGCATCTATATGTCAGTGGCATATGAATACGAAATAATAGAGTGACGTGTCCTAGTATCAGTGCAACATGTACATACGATAACATGTCCCGTGTGACAGGATATGTAAGTCATAGTGTTTCCGAGTGTATGCATACTGCTGTTTAGTCTACCAAGTCTCTATGTGACAGATGGACGGGCTACCAAGTCTCTATGCAACAGATGGACGGAAATATACAATGCGCTGTATGCAAACAACCGTGTCCGTTGTGATAGAACTATATCGTCTACTCGATGTTACATATAGGTTTCACCACAGTATGAAACATAATGATCTCATTGACTTATTAAGTTAGTGACTAGTGTTCCTCATCTCATTAACTAACCAATCAGTCTGTATACTACATCAGTTTTATTATGCCTTAATTACAGGGATGACAAAATTATCATGATTGACCAATAATCATGTTTTATTCTGTAAGCAATCCAGCACTTTTCATTAAACATGGTAAAAGCATACAAGTTATAAATAAAAACACTCACAAACTAGTCATAGGATGGTAGCTCTCTTCCCCACGATCGCAACGGATCCAGAATCGCCCGAATCGGAGTCCGGATGCTCCCATATCGCCCGGATACTAAATCAGGACAAAAGGGTTAAATATGTAAATAAAATATTAAATGCAAATAATAAAAAGTAACGGGCGCGCCGACAGTAAGACCGAGGCGGCCTGCTGCCAACAGAGAGGGGATAGGGAGGAAGAGAAAAGAGAGAAGAGAGAGAGAAGAGGAATCTAGAGAGAGAGAGTTAGGGAGAGAGAAAGAGAGGGAGATTTTTAAAGGGGGAAGCTACAGTATGGCGGTTGGGAGAGTGGCGGTGGGGATTTCTCTGGAGAAATGGAGAAGAGGAAAGAAAAAGAAAAGAATAAAAATAATATTTTAATATTATAATATTGGCCTAAAATTCGACCAGTTCCGAACGGTGCGCAAAATTACAGAAAATAGAGAATAATATCTTGAGATGTAAGATGAAGACGGTTTGCAGAAACTCAATCCGGTTTGCACATTAAAAATCCCGGAATATGACGCCGTTACCGGGCGACACCGGTTTTGCCGGATTTTCGATAAATTCAGAAAATTCTTAAAATACCCCGAACGTAGATAACATGATTCTAAGCACAAGGTGAAAGCGAATTCTCAAATATAACACCATTTGTGAAATAAAAATCGTAAAGCAGATTATCGGTATCGGTCGACACCGACTACGGAGATTTTCCAAATAATCCAGAAAAATTTCAGAAAATCCTAAAAAATATAAAATATTTGAAAATAATTTTTTGAAACTGAAATCGGCTCAATCGGACTACTATGGAGGTCAAATCAATTTTTGTACGTCGTATCGCGTACCGATACGGTAATACGTACACACCGGAATCAGGGGGTTACATGACTTATGGTGATGGATATCCATTTCTATGATAGTGTAGCTTGCCCCTTCAATTCATAGTGTAATACGGGAATGACCAAATCCTATTTGTCATACTTCGCCCGCCTTCAAGTAAAGGTACATCGTCGATATGGGTCAAAGGTAAGCAGGCGCCGAAGAGGTAAGTAACTTTTTTAGGTTTTAGTTTTCTTTTCTTTTAATTTTAGTGTAATTACCAACATTAATCTTTCAATCTCTTTCACTCTTTTTCAAGTTCTTTGTACATATCCACTTTCATTTTCTCCACATTCTCTATCTACCACTTTCTTCCTAACTTTAACTCTTTTTCATTTTCTTTTAAAGAATTAAAAGAAGATCTTTAACCATTCTTTATAACTTAAAAGAGTACTTATTAAAAAACTTCCATCGCTAGTCCCTTCTTGTGGATCACAACCCGCATAGCCACTTGCTATTGCGGTAGCATTGAGTACCTTGCACTCTTTATTCTTAAATTCTGAAATTCTGTATTTTGTGTGCAGGTAAAAACTCAATCAAATTTTGGCGTCATTGCCGGGGAGGAACGGTAAGTTTTTCTCTTTCTAGATTTACATTTTTGTTAACTTACTTCTTTATTCTTGGGGTACAGGTTTGACAACAAGGAAATTTTGCTACAGTGAACATATAAGTGGCCCTGGACTCTGCTCAAGAAAGCAGAGCCCAGAAGCCCTCAGATTTGCTACATTCTTGTGACAATCAAGTGAACTACTAACTTGTATTTTCTACAGGTTGGCTGAATTGTAAAGTTTAATATCTGTACCTATTTATTTCCTTATTTGTCTCACTGTACATATAATTCTAATAACAACAGTAAAAGATTGATTGTAAATTCTAAAAATGATTTAGACTTTGCATTTAGCACGTGTCTATTTCCTTACATTTTCTATTTACTGTTGAAGAGTGCTGGAGCCAAGGTATGTGTGCATGGCATTTAGTTTATGGTTCATTCTTGTATGAAATATTGCTTGAGTGTTACTTTTTTCTATATACTTGTACACATTGCACTGAATTGATTTAAGGGCTTGTCCTATAAACAAGATAAGTGGGGAAGTCATTACCCTCCCTTAACCCACAAACCATCTCCTCACTCACTAACCCAAACCTAACTAAAACTGAGTAGACGTTGGCCCTAGGGACATCTCGGACTCAAATAGGAGACTGATCTAAGGGGAAAGTTGATTTGAATTTGACTCTTGCCAAATCGGTGTCTAAGGTTGGGGATTGAGGGGCGAAACCCCGAGGCTAGTGGTTTGACATAATTAGGCTCGTTACTTTAAACACGGATACCTCCCACCAATCTTACCCCTATCTGGCCGATTAACTTGTGGTCAGATTCAACAATATACCCCCCGAGGACAGTCTAACCAGTTAGGAGTCGTTTAGGTCCAAGGTGTACCCTAACTTAGGTTAGATTTTTTTTTTTTTTTTTTGTTTACTTATTTGTTTGTTTTCTTTGAAATCACCTAGAGGGGGTGAATAGGTGATAATGCTAATCTAATCTACTTAATGCGGAATTTAAAAACTAATTGCAATCACACAAGAATGCAAACAACAAGTGATGCACACCACCACCAGCCAAGCATATAAGTATGAATGAACAATGTGAAATGATGCAAGGCACAAAGTAAAGAGAGAGATAGAGTAAGAGTCGAGGGATCAAGCGCAAACAACAAGATATGTTACGAGATTCGAGCACCCAGCTCTACATCCCCGCCTTCACACAGAAGGATTTTAAGTCCACTAGCTTGTCCACAAAGGGAACCTCCACCGAGGATTTGGGGCAATAACAATTACAAGGAGTACCCAACTCCTCTCCTTACAAACACAACCTCCTCCTTGAGCACAACTCCAAGCCAACAAACAATCACCTCACAACTTGAGGGATTAGCACAAAGCAACACAAGGATCACCTCACCACTTGAGGGATACAACCCAAATGCACAACCTCCTCAACACAATGAGGGAAAGGCACAAAGCCAAGCAAATGAAGGGTTTTCAACTTGGTGGTCTAAACAACAACCACAAACAATTTCTTCTCCCACACGAGGATCCTATAGAATGAGATAGTAGATGTAGCTCAAGAGTGGAGAAAGCAAAGTGTTTAAAACAAAGAAAAATCACTTGGGAAATCACCACAAAGATATAGAATGATTGAACCAAACCAAATTCCCAAAAGACTATTTTTCTTTGAATTAATGAAACACTTTAAAACAATATGATTGATCTTTTTAGAACAAAGAAACTCTTTTTAAAACTTGTTCAAATACTAGAGAAAGCTCAGAAATTTCGTCCAAAAAATTCTTAGAGAAAACCTCTTTCCAATGGGGTATTTATAGCCCATTTACAAAACTAGCCGTTGGCAGCAGATCCTGCCAAAATGAACTACCGGTCGACCGGTCGGTCGACCGTCCAACAGTCATATTTGACCCCTGGCAGCTACCGGTCGACCGTGCGGTCGACCGTCCCGATACAGAGAGCAACGCTCTCTGTCCGGTCGACCGCTCGGTCGGCCGGAGGCAAAACAGAGAGCAACCTGCTCTCAGTCGGTCGACCGTGCGGTCGACCGGCTCATGGGGCAGCCAGCGTGCACGTATTCGTGCACGTCGGTCGACCGCTACGGTCGACCGGCCTAGCCTGGCAGCTACAGTTCAGGGAAAAACAGGTTTTTAATGTCTTAAAAATTCCCATAAAATCTCTAAATTCCACAAAAATAGTTTTATCATTTTTCATTGAAATACAAACTTATGTTAAAAATTTCAACACAAATTTCAAACATCTTGAAATATTTTTGTGTCTTATCATTTTTACCAAAATCCAAAAACTATATTTTCTAAACTTGGATTTTTGAATAGAAAATACATTTTGTCCAAAACTTATCCAAATACAAAAATATGATATTACACAACATTTAGGCATGATGTATATGGATATAATCCTATATACATGAAACATATATATATCCATGTTTTTGTCATTAATTCCAAAATATGTTTTGTTAAAAATACCAAAACATAAAACACATGAACAAGTGAGTCAAAACTAAGTTTGTCTAAGAAGTTAAAGCATGCATGTATATAGAACAAATCTAATATACATTAACCATGTAAACTTATTTTGATATAATATCTATTCATGCAAACCAAGATCGGTTAAACCAAAAACCGAAAACCAAAACATGAAACGTGTGTGTTGTGAACTTGAGCATATCATACTATTCTAATCTTTATAATTTGGATCTAAACACAAAACTAAACTAGGTACCGATGTCTTCTTGTAGAGCGCAATCACCAAGCCGACTCGATCCAAAACTCTTTGATCCACCGAGCAAGTGCTATATATGATCTTTGACGCTCGGGCTCTTGAATCAACATGTGAAAGCTTTCAAATCATCTTGTTGAAGCTAATCACCAACTAATACTTGATTAATGATCTGAAACTAAATAACACAAGATTATTAGTACACATAACTACATGAGTTAATCATCATCAAAACTAGAGTGGAAGGCCTTTGGGCCAACATTCTTTTTGTGTTTTAACATTTCCTGTGTGATATGACTTATAACAATAATTTTTTCAATTTTAATGGTAATCCATCTTACACCCCGACCTCTTTTTCAGATATTACCAACCTGACATATCAGAACTTTAACCAACCTAGCATGCTGGATTGGTCTTATCCGAATCAATATAACCCATGTCCCCAATCTTATGACCATAATTTTCAAAATATTTCAACTCTTCACAGAGTCAATGGAGATTCACCTCTCCCGAGTCTAATTTTCAACCAACTTGTCCTCCTTATCAACCTTGCCCACAATATTTTCAAGATTCATACTCAGTTCCACCAGTTCAAATAGAAAATCATCAATCTTGGAATGAGTATGTGTGAGTCCAAGCAACAATCATAATCTGACGGACTCACAATTTCATCACAAATTCTAAAACAAAACTTCATCTTTTCAAGTCCAATCGCAATAAAATGATGAACCAATTGACTATGAAAAGATGCTTGAAGCAATGACTCAGGCTCAAATCGCTCGTAATCATGACATAGATATAATGGTTCAAACTCTCCATTCTCACCGTTTGACCATTTCTGATGTCGCTAACCATTCTATTAGAGCCGAAGAATCATGTTGTTTTAAAAAACAAGATTCCATTTCAGCACTCCCATTTGAACTTGCCCAAATCCAAATTTTGAAAACCACATTGACATTTTGGCAAGTTATCCCTTTCCTAAAATTGAACTTGAGAATGAATATGATCCTGAATTTCAACTTGGTGATTCATTCTACTACTTCCTGATTCAATATTGACTCCGGTGTCTTCACCTGATTTCAATCTTTTTCCCGAGTCAACATTAGATCCTGTGCCAATTCATCATGAAATTAAATCACCAATCTTTACGATCATCAATTGAACTTGACCAATTTCATAATTTTGAAAGTCTCATCGACAATTGGCAAGTTCTCATTTTTATGAAATTGAACTCAAGGAGAAATGTGACCTAGATCTCAAATTTGTGATCCAGTTCAAATTTCTGAATCAATATTGATTCCTGTTTTGTTACCCAACTTGAGTAATATTTTAGAGTTAGTTTTGATTCCCACACCTGTCATTCTTGAACTTGAATCACCAATATTAAGTCACATTCCGTTGTTGGAAATGAATGTGAACTTGAGTTTCAACTTCTTGACTTGGACCCACTTCCTAAACCAATCTCGACTCCTAAATCTTTACTTGACTTAAGTCACTTTCCTGAGTCGGTATTAGTTCCTGTACTTCCTAAATCCAAGTCAATCATTCCATCTTTTCACACTCCATTTTGGGACAAGGGTGTTGATAAATTGACTCTGAAATTATTTGTGAAATTTGAAAATTAGATGGGGTAAAATTCTTAATAAAAATCATTCATTTATCCATCATTTTAGTGAGTTATATTAGAGAGATTTTTGGTGGGTTCCTCCGAACTCCACGCAAATTAGATTGGGCTGCATTTCGTGGACCAATCAGACCACCACCGGAACCACCACCTTAAGGTAATATTTTCCTTCCCTTTCTTCTTTTTCATGCATCTAAGCATTAATTCATACATTGAGGACAACGCATGAGATAGGTATGGGGAAGGGTTCTTACATAACTTAGGTTTTCTTTTTATTTATTTTTTTTAAAAAATTTACTCTTAAAATTTTTGTAAATAAAAACAATATTTTGATATATTTTTTGTAAGAAATTAAGTCAATTTTAAGGAATAGGAAAATCATAATTAGGATTTCTTATACTTAGTCAAAATAAGATGACTTGTTTGATTTTCAGGGTTAGGAAGAAAATTGATGAAAGTAATTTAGTCTTGATCTTTACCTTGAAGAAATATGCACACCTTATACACTTACACACTTAGGGTTCAAAAAATAAAGATTCTTATGCCTTATAAAAAAAGAAAAAAAGAAAAAGAATATATATATATGAAAAATAAACAAATCTAATTATTGATTAGCTAGGTGCTTTGGCCTAAGAAAGCCTTGGTATTTATGCAAAAGATAATTAGATAAGTTTGAATATGTATGTATGTATGTATGTATGTGTGTGTGTGTGTGTGTGTATATATATATATATATATATATAATATATATTATATAATATATATATATATATATATCATCTGATTAAGCTGTGTATTTGTGCCTCATGAAGCATGAGTATTCACGCCTAAAGGGTACATTTTATAAATAAAAACCCTTATTTTCGTGGCCTTGTCTGCTCGAGTGTTTAAGTCCTTAGAGGTGTTTTCCCACCTGGTACCCTAAGACTGTCCAGTTTGGGTGTCACCAACTAAAGGCTCGTTACATGGCAGATTAGAAAGCCTAGTGGAATTGAAGAATAAATACCATCAAAATAAGTATAAATAAGACATATGAGTTAATGTTAAAGAACCTTTAGTCAAACTTCATGATCACGAAAGTGCATATGACTCAGGGTAAAGTAATAGATTACATGAGAAATACAATTTGACTCCTTACTTTGATTGATGACATGTTTTTGAATAGAGACTAAGTTTAGGAATAAAAAGTTCGATATTCTTATAGCTTATAAATTACTTGAACTCTTACAAATATACTTCAAATATTTTCTCTCTTTTCAAAATGCTTTTCGAAATACTGACATTTTTCTCTTTCTTTGTGGATTTTGTGGGTGCAATCCACTGAAAACCCTCACGAGACAAAACTCGTCCTCTAGGGGTAACCTAGAGTGTGACGCCCCTATCCCGGCGGGTACGGAGACGCCACTGCGACGTACATACGCAGGGCGATGGTACCATCACGTATGTACGCTAAGCATCAATACAATACAACACAACACATGTATCAGAGTGCGAAATACGTGGAGTTATACATTCCAACATAAAATAGTACAAGTACTTAGTCATCACAAATAGTGACATAATATTACATCAATATTATATCACTAGATAGAACAAAAGTAGACTGTACAGGGTATAAAAGATAATAACTTACGAGCTGAAAAGGGAATCTCGCGAGCGGGGAACGACTGGACGAAGCTACGGCTGATCCGCCTGCTCCTCGAAGTAGGCCTGATCCTCAGCTGATGGGTCCACCTCGGTCCAAGCTGCTAAATCTGATCAAGTACAGTAAGACCGCCATGGTCCAGACTCTAGGATCTGGACATGAGAATCCAGGGTTGTTAGCAACCCCAGAGAGTACATATAATAAAGTCAGGTGGCGTGCATATCAGGCATAAATGTACAGGAAAGGTGTATCGTGAATATAAGCACATATGTACATGAAATGAGACAGTAAATAAAGTAACTACAAGAAAATCATTATATAAGCCCACATTACCGATCTGTGAGGTTAGTACGTCGAAGGAATAATCCAAACAAGGAAACCCTCGTATATATACCCTGTACGTCACGTCACTGTAATATGAGTTTATATAACCTGACTTTGCCTTCACAATATAATAATGAAACAGTATGAAAGCAATTAAGTAATCCTACAAGGTAGCACATGTCTAAGTGATGAGCAGTATAAACCAAGAGTATAGCTAGTCATATATCAGGAGCATGTTATTATTAATTATTAAGACTCATCTGATTTGTATACATCGGTATGTGTCCCATCCCACATACGTCAGCATACAGACCGAGGAGTAAGTTATTGAAAACTGATGGGGATCGACGAACCATGCTTAGAATGGTTCCCGTACATGCCCGGGACAACGGTCAAGGAGTATCCGGTGCTGAGCCGGAACGTATCGCTAGGTACCGGGACTTATTGTACGCCCGAACAGGAATAGGATTTCACCGCTCCTACAGGAATAGGCCCAGGGGCTTATGGTACACCAGGCAGGCAAGGGAGTAGGGGTGCCAGTACACCCCACGGAAACGCCTGGTGGCCTCCAGGTCGAATCGAAGTATATGGCCGCGCGACACTATAAGACCATCATAAACATGGAGACTATATCGGTACTCATCAGTTTCCCCCATCCCGGTGTAAGTTGTTTAATTATTAGAATTTGTCCGGTGATAATGTCCACAGAGTATTCATAGTAATCCTATATTCATGGTTATCCTATTACGGGATCAACAGGAGTATAGTATCAGAAGTAATGTCAGGAGCCTCCCTATTTCAGGGGTTCAAGTATACAAGAGTTCAGGAGTATAGGAGTTCAGGAGTACCAAGTATATGGTAATAATATAATAATCAAGTCCCCGTAAAAGTGATAGCCATGAATATGCAAGGAGATACAGGTGTCAAGTGTTATAGTATCCGGTCAGGTATCACAATATCAGGTCAAATATACTAGCGCCAGGTGATAGCATGTCAATCGTCAAGTATAGCATGGCAAGTACCGGTTTCAGGTATCATATGCAAATATAGCATGGCAAGTACCGGTCAAATATAGCATGGCAAATATCAGTGTCAAATACAGCATGGCAAATGTCGGTGTCAAATATAGCATGGCAAATATCGGTGCAACATATCAGTAGCGGTGTTATACATATCAACTTACATATCATGTATAAAAGCAGGATAACAGTTATTAGACATGAAATAATGGTAATAGAACATGAAATATCAAAAGGAATGTGCTCGCATAATGATAAAATGGATGCATGTTCAAAGAAACTATACTCGCCTCAATACCAGAAAGCAATACCGAGAATATCCAGGAAATTTACGAACACCACGATCAAGCCAACAATCCCAATAAATATATATAATATATATAAATTATATTTTTGAGAGAATAAGAAGGAGAGAGAGAAAGAGAGTTTTAGAGAGAGAAAGAGGGGTTTCTAGAGAGAAAATCTAGAGAGAGAAAGAGGGAGTTAGAGAGAGACTAAAGAGAGAAACTGAGGAGAGAGAGAATTAGTAGAGAGGGAGAAGAATTGTAGAGAGAGGAGAGAGAGAAGAGAGAGAGAGAGAGACATGGTTAGGGGAGAGAGACCTGAGAGAGAGCCAGGAGTAGGGGGCTGCTACCCACCCCCCCCCAACTGCCCACGGCCAGGCCAGGAGGTCTGGCCGTGGCCCTGCCAGAGCTGTGGCCGCCGGCCCTCCGGTGGCCGTCGGCCAGGGGTGGTCGCGCCGGCCACCCCAAAAAGAAGAGAGACAGAGAGAGAGAAAGAGAGAGAACAGGGGACTGTTGCCCCCCTTTGCCCTTGCACAGCCCAGATCGGCGGCCTTGGCTTGCTCTGCTGCCCCCTGGCTGTGGCCAGGGAGGCGCAGTGCACTGCGCCGGCCGCCGTAGGCAGCGCAGGCTGGGGTGGCCGCCGACCACCCCAAAAAGAGAGAGAGGGAAGGAGGGAGAGAAGAAAGAGAGGGGGGAGAGAGGGAAAAATCAGAGAGAGGAGGGACAGAGGGAACGACCCCCCTCTCCGGCTAGTGGCTGCCAGCGCGGCCTTGGCCGCCGGCGCGCCAACAGAGAGGGGGAGAAAGAGAGAGAGGGAGAAAATGGAGAAGGGAGGGGGCTATCGCCCCCTCCACGCACGCGCATAGGGGGCCAGGAGGCCCCCTGGCCGCGCCCCGCCTCCGGCGACGCGCCGGCGGCGTTCGGCCCCCACCGGGGTGCTGGAGGAGGAGGAGATGGGGTTGGTCTCGTCGGGCGCCAGGGAGGAAAGCAAAAAAAAAAAGAAAGGAGAAGGGGAAAGAGAAAAAGGAAAGGAAAAGAAAAAGAAAAAGAAAAAAAGATTTTGTTGAAAAAAGGGGGGAGAGATGGTTTATTTAAAAATGAAAATTGATGTGATGGGACATAGGTGGCAAGTGATGTGATTGAGGGGGAGTGGTTGTGTTAGGGTTGACTTTGGGAGGGGAAGAAAATGAAGAGTGAAGGGGGAAATAATATTATTAATTAGGATAAAAATTCGACTGTTTCAGAATCGCTCTGAAAAATTCTCAAAAATAGAAAATATTATTTTTAGATGTCTGATGAAATTAGATTTGAGAAATTCAATGTAGTTTTCAAATCTTTCGGCGGTATCGGTCGACACCAACACCGGTGAATTTTCGATAAATTCTGAAAAATCTCAAAAAATGGCTTTAGTTAAAAAATAAGATTTTAAGACATAATGTGAAAGCCGTTTCTAAAAATTTAACTCTATTTGAAAACTAAAAATCCGGGAATCAGTCAGCGATGCCGACCAACACCGGTTTTGGAGATTTTGTAAATAATTCTGAAAATTCCAAAAAATTATGAAAAATCTAAAATATTGGAAAACAATGTTTGAAACTGAAATCGATCAAATCAGATTACCAGAAATGCCAATTCGAGCAACGCACTAGGTTCGGGCCCCCGGTTCAGACTAGGGCTGACTCAGAGTCCACGAATCCAAATCCAATAGAAAACAATCACACCAATAATCATAAAACAAAAACAAATACAAGATAATTCAAATAAATATGTTAGAAAAATCAGAATACGTATCTACGTACGTATTCTAGGAACGGGGTGATACATAGAGGTTTAACGGCTTGTTGCACATGCTCAATGCAATCGCGTGACCCGCGAAAGTGGTCTAATAATCTTTGATTTAGTTTTGTTGTTTTGCTCGAGGACGACCAAAAGATAGGTGTGGGAGTGTGATTGCACACATTTATTGCATTATTATTTATTACATTTTCACATTTATCATGTAATAAATCTACTAAATTACTTGTCTTAAATGTCTATTTTACAGAAGATAATCATGGGGAGAAAGAGGATAAAATCAAATAAATATCAGTTAAATTCAGATTTAACTAGATTTATTTAGTTAGAGAAGGATGATCCCAAATCCAGTTGGTTAAATTCAGTTTTTGGTGAATCAAGTGGTTAAAGTTAAAGATCAACTGAGGATAACGTCAAATACAGAGTCCAATCCAAAGGGATAAATGGATAGAGAAAAGATCAACGGATGAGATGAAGCAATTTTGACTCAGATTCTGATTTGATACATTTTAGTATTTAAATCATAACTTTTGCTACCAAAATTCAACCCTGATGATTCAAGATGATTTAGAAAGAAGACTTAAAGGGTTACAACTTTTAAGTTGATTATTATTTCTAATTCTGTATTTGATAAGTTATATTCAGTAATCTACATGCCAACAAGCTGCAGATCAGAACTGAATATCCACATCAAATCAAGTTTGGAGATAAGGGGAGGATTCAAATTCAGAAATAGCCAGCTTCCCATATCTTCATACTCCTCTAACCTATGCATTTCTCCTATAAATACCTGTAATCTCAAAGGCAAAGGGGAACGACCAAGCAGAGAGTAGAATTTAGGCTAATTTGTAGTTTGTAACTTAGGTTTTTTATTTTCTTCCATGTAATTTTTATTTTCTTTATGTAACTGAGAAGAGAGGATACTTTCATGGAGGAATGAGAGTAAGCTTGTACTGAAAGTGACACCGGTGTAAGTGATCTTTTCTTCCATTGTTATTTGAATCGAATCGAAGTTTCTTTTCCTTCTTTACTCTTGTTTTCATTTACTTCCCTCTTCTGTGTTTGTGGATCCAAATGAAACCGATAGCCTCGAAGTTGCCTTGCCCTTGCAAGTGCCGTTGATGGCTTATGGTGATGGATATCCATTTCTTTGATAGTGTAGCTTACGCCTTCAATTCATAGTGTAATTCGGGAATGGCCAAGATCCTATTTGACATACTTCGTTCGCCTTCAGGCAAAGGTACATCGTCGATACGGGTCAAAGGTAAGCGGACGCCGAAGAGGTAAGTAACTTTTTAGGTTTTAGTTTTCTTTTCTTTTAATTTTAGTGTAAATTACAAACACCATAATCTTCCAAATCTCTTTCACTCTTTTTCAACTTATTTGTACATATCCACTTCCATTTTCTCCACCTTCTCTATCTGCCACTTTCTTCCTAACTTAACTTTAACTCTTTTTCATTTTCTTTTAAAGAACTAAAAGAAGATCTTTAACCATTCTTTGTAACTTAAAAGAGTGCTTATTAAAAAGCTTCCATCGCTAGTCCCTCCTTGTGGATCACGATCCGCATAGCCACTTGCTATTGCGGTAGCATTGAGTATCTTGTACTCTTTATTCTTAAGTTCTGAAATTCTGTATTTTGTGTGCAGTTAAAAACTCAATCATGACACTTTTTCTTTCCTTCTTATTTGTCTTGACTTTCTTTTAAGATTAAAAATTAGATAAGTGATTACCTTTGATTTGCTAGAGGTGTGATATTTTAACTTAGCAACTCAAAGTTGAAAATTTTCATTTAGGAAATTCAAAAAGGTTACTGTGAGAGGTGTGATATTAACTTGACTGGAGTGGAATAGGTTTTATGGACTTGCCATTCTATGGATGAGAATAACAAGTATAGTTTTTACTTCGCAGGGAATTGTGATTGAGTCTATTATCAGAGGTTTAGTATTAACATAATTAAGACTCGGTTAGGGAGTAGAGAGAACACTGTTAAATGTGATATTAACCTAACAGTGATTCTAAGTGAACTTGCCATTCTATTGACTAGAATAACAAGTGAAACTAGACCTGTCGGGGATCTGAGTATTTCTTTACCATCAGAGGTGTGATATTAACTTAATGGATTGGATGAATCTTGTCAGAGTGTGATATTAACTTGACAAGGATGTGAGTTAGAGGTGTACTGTTAACATAGCTCCACAGGAATTTCAGTTTCGTTTGGGAAAACCGAAGATGTCACTGTCTTAGGTGTAGTGTTTAACTTTATAGTAGAGACAATACTAGAGATGTAATTTTGAACTTAGTATTGGTCATCTCGACTTCGATACGAAAGTTCGAGGGAAAGTCATTGTCATAGGTGTAGTCTTAAACTTAGCAATGAACCGGATGCTAGAAGTGTAATGTTGAACTTAGCATTGCTCATCTCAGCTTTGATATGGAAGCCTAAGGGAAGTGACTGTCAGAGGTTTAATATTGAACTTGGCAGCAACTTGATCACTGTTAGAGGTGTGATATTAAACCTAACAGTAATTTGTCAGAGGTGTAGAGTTATCATGACAAGAGTTGGCTTGCGATATGAGCAATTTTGAAGACTTGCCATTTTATTGAGGAGAATTGACAAGTGAAGTTTTAGATTGTCAGAGGTATAGTGTTAACTTGACAATTTTGAAGACTTGTGACTCCATGTAAGAAAGTCATCAAGTGGAAGTTCGTACTCGTTGAGGAGTATTAAATTTTTTACTGTTAGAGGGGTGGTGTTAACATAAAAGTTTATGGACCTATCATTCCATGGAAAGGAATTGGTAGAAGACTTTGGTGGGAGATAGAATGAATTGTCTTAGGTATAATATTAACTTGACGAACTCCATCGAGGATTAAGGAAAATAGCTTGTTAGGGGTTTACTATTAACGTGACAAGTCTGTGCTCATTTCACTGAAGAAATGGATATAGGTATTTTTGTGGTTCTACCATTCCATGGAAGGGAATTGGTAGGAAATTTTGGAGGGGAAGGCGGGACCAAGTCCCTTAGAATTTTTAGCAAACCTCAGCTATCAACAGATTTGTTATCTTTACAAACTACCATTTGAGTTGGGCTAGCCATACTATTCCCCTCAGCATGATGAGTTATCGAGAACTTATGTTGGACTTAAAAGTCAACATTTTTCTCTATCCTTAGCCATCAGAGGCGTCGGATTTCAATAACCTCTACAGAAGAGTGACAAAACTAATACTCAGTTTGTTTGCGTTCATCAACTCAATTCTGTCGAGGATTGGATCGTGTTCTCCTGCACCGTTCACCCGATCATTCCTCTTAACCAGCTTCTTATGTGCCGATTAGAATTCTTAACCAGCTTCTTATGTGCCGATTAGAACTCCAGCGATATTTTATCATCGACACTAGTCCCACGTGCCATCGAATGGTTGTTGATCAATGAAAACTATTATGCTCGTTGTTGACACTCTAAAAAGACAAAAAATCTCAGACAACTTTTCAACCAGTCTGAACGATGTCTAACTTATCGATATTTACAAAAGACAAGTCCCACGCAAGCTGACGACTAGTTTCTGCCCATCCCCGAGAGACAAATCAGCAACTTAGACTCTACTGATCCAGTGAAGCAGATAGTAAGCCAAGGTTGCCTTTGAAGAAACCTAAACAGGCCTAAGATGTTAAGTTAGCTCAACACTTAGCCTCGCATAATCTCAAGGGGATAGCCTCGCCTGAGAGGTTAAGTTTGTCAAATTTCACCTTGAAGCTTTTCATTGCTCCATAGAGAGCTAACTTATAGCTTTGCTTGAAGCTAATTCTAGCTTCGCCTGAAGCTTTCTTGATAGCTTCGCATGAAGCTCTTCATAGCTCTACAGAGAGCTAACTTACAGCTTCGCCTGAAGGTAATTCTAGCTTTGCCTGAAGGTAATTATAGTTTCGTCTGAAGCTTTCTTGATAGCTTCGCAAGAAGCTCTTTGTAGCTCCACAGAGAGCTAACTTACAGCTTCGCCTGAAGGTAGTTCTAACTTTTCCTGAAGCTAATTATTGCTTCGCCTGAAGCTTTCTTGATAGCTTCGCATGAAGCTCTTCATAACTTTACAGAGAGCTAACTGACAGCTTTGCCTGAAATTAATTCCCGCTTCGCCAGCGGCAAATTATAGCTTCGCCTAAAGCTGTACAAAGCTGTGCAGAAGGCCAACTCCCATTTTCGCCTGAAGCTTAGCATAGCTCTGCTGAGAGCTTGCTTCTACCTTCGCCTGAAGCTTGACACAACTCCGCTGAAAGAGCTAAAATGCTTAGCTTTGCCTCCAACTGGCTAGCATCGCCTGAGGAGGTTAGCTTCGCCTCAACTGGCCAGCTTCGGAAAGTAACCGCCCCACTAAGATAGTGGGGGGAGTTAATGGGTAGTTACACCCATGATCCCTCATTAAGAGGAGACAATTAAGGAAATCATAACTTCCTATTGAGCCTATAAATAGCCCACTAGTAGGCTAATCTCATGGTCTTGAACAGATTCAAGTCCAAGAGGTTTTTTGAAGAGCATTAGCTTCTTTAGTGGCTTCAAAGCTCAAGCCAACAAGAGATCTACTCTCTCACTTCTAAGAATTCAAAAAATCACTTCTCAAATACTACAAGGATAAATTCAGGGTATTAATACCCTAAGATCTTCTTCTCTCAAGAAATCTCCAGAATCAGGCGAGAAAGAATTCCCAAGCAGTAGCATTCGAAGATCGATCGCTCGCATCGTCAATGGGACAAAATGGTCGCGCGCTGATCAGACTCCCATCGGTACACTTCCCAGAAATCTCGAAGGAGAGTTCAACATGTAATTTCATTTTTTGTTCAATTAACTATAATCTTCTCCTCAAAATTTTATAAGTTTTCCTTTTATGGAATTTTCAATGGAAAATAAGATGGACAGCTTTTCAACCGGTCTGAACGATGTCTAATTTGTCGACATTTACAAAAGACAAGTCGCAGACAAGCTGACGACCAGTTTCTACCCATCCCCGAGAGACAAATTAGCGACTTGGACTCTACTGATCCAGTAAAGCAGACAGTAAGCCAAGGTTGCCTTCGAAGAGACCTAAGCAGGTCTAAAATGCTAAGTTAGCTCAATACTTAGCCTCGCATGAGCCCAAGGGGATAGCCTCGCCTGAGAGGTTAAATTTGTCTAGCTTCGCCTTGAAACTTTTCACAGCTCCATAAAGAGCTAACTTATAGCTTTACCTGAAGCTAATTCTAGTTTCGCTTAAAGCTTTCTTGATAGCATCACATGAAGCTCTTCATAGCTCTACAGAGACTTACAGCTTCGCCTGAATCTTTCTTGATAGCTTCGCATAAAGCTCTTCATAGATCCACAGAGAGCAAACTTACAGCTTCGCTTGAAGGTAGTTCTAGCTTCGCCTGAAGTTTTCTTGATAACTTTGCATGAAACTTCATAGCTCTACAGAGAGCTAACTTCCAGCTTCGCCAGAAGCTAATTCAGCTTCGCCAGTAGCTAATTATAGTTTCGCCTAAAGCTCTACACAACCGCGCAGAAGGCCAACTCCTTTCTTTGCCTAAAGCTTAGCATAACTCTGCTAAGAGCTTGCTTTTACCTTCACCTGAAGCTTGGCAAAACTTCGCTGAAAGAGCTAAAATGCTTAGCTTCACCTCCAACTGGCTAGCATCACCTGAGGAGGCTAGCTTCGCCTCAACTGGCTAGCATCACCTAAGGAGGTTAGCTTCGCCTCAACTGGCTAGCATCGCCTGAGGAGAGTAACCGTCCTACTAAGTTATTAGGGGGCGTTAATAGGTAGTTACACCCATGATTCCTCATTAAGAGGAGACAATCAAGGAGATCATAACTCCTTATTAAGCCTATTAATAGCCCACTAGTAGGCTAGGCTCAGGGTCTTGAAGTGATTCATGTTCAAGAGGCTTTTTGAAGATCATAAGCTTCTTTAGTGGCTTCAAAGCTCAAGCCAACAAGAAATTCACTCTCACTTTCAAGAATTCAGAGAATCACTTCTCTAATCTTACAAAGATAAATTCAGGGTGCTAATACCATAAGATCTTTCTCTCTCAAGGAATCTCCAAAACCAGGCGAGAAGGAATTCCTAAGTAGTAGCATTCGAAAATTGATCACTCGCATCATCAATGGGATAAAGTGGTCGCGCGCTGATCTGACTCCCACCGGCACACTTTTCCAAAAATCTCAGAGGAGAGTTCAACATGTAATTTTTTATTTTTTGTTCAATTACTTATAATCTTCTCCTCAAAATTTTGTAAGTTTTCCTTTTATTAAATTTTCAATGAAAAATAAGATGACGACTCTGCTGGGGAATTGTATTCTCCACTGCTGAGAATCAAGTATCGCAATGCAGTGATCAGGCCCTCGGGTCTATGGCTAAAACATTAGTCATTCACTTTAACCAAACAACTTCTTTTTTGGGATAGCAAAAATCCCCTACATGTGCGCAGGCATAGGGAGGTCAGCGTAGCCAGAGCTCCTCTGGCTACCTCTTGAAAGCAAGTCTCTGTTGAGACAAATAAGGCTTTCTGCAAGCCTATTACAGTCTCAGGCGAGGTTAAACAGACTCTATGCGAGTCTAGCACAGTCTCAGTAGAGACTAACATAGCCTCGTGCCAGTATGTTAACACTGTGTGCGAAACTATAAAGGTTCCTCGTGAACCTAAAACAGCCTCTGCTAAGGCTATTTGGATTGCAAAATCTGTAATCTCATGTGAGGCTAGAGATAGATCTCTTAATTCAGCTTCCTGCGAAACTAAAATAGTCTCTGACTGCAAGACTATTTCAGCTCTTCACATAGCTAAGCCCCGCCTGTCCCGCGAGGCTAAGGCTAAAGCACTTTGTGCTAACAGCGAGACAGCCCCGCTTACATCATCAGCACTATGCTAGGCTCGCCGCTAGCGGCAAAGCCAAAGCACTAAGTACTCAGATAGTTTCATTATGCAGAGCTAATTCAACTCTTTGCAGAGTTTAGCCTCGCCTATCTCGCGAGGCTAAGGCTAGGGCACCTCTGTGTGCTAATAATGTTGCTGATTCAGCGTCGCTCTCACTGATAGCACTAAGTGCTAAAAAAGTTCTTAGCCGCGAGGCTAGAACTAAAGCACTAAGTGTTAAAGATCTTAGTCGCAATGTTAAAAATGAAGCACCACTGAGTGCTAACAGTGAGGCTATTTCAGCCTCGCTCACAGGAAGAACTCTGCGCAAAAGAGCTACGCTCGCCTTCAAAGGCAGAGTTAAAATAGTAGCTTCGCCTTGCAAAGCTACTCTTTCAGGTGAAACTATCCTAGTTTCGCCTATCACAAAAAAGAAAGCTTTGAAGGCTAAGCTCAGGGTTTCTCAACCCATGCGGGCTAACATTCAGTTTCCCTGAGTCTCTGTGTTGGATCAGTTAGATCTAGGTAACACAGACTTGCGGGATTATCTGAGTAACAAGTGAAAGCTCCACTCCGAAGAGCCAGTTCACATCTCGCCATCCCAGTGCGGACAAGCGGGGTGTCAACCTGTGATGGTACATTCCGTCCGCTGTTGTTTGGGACCAATCCCCACAACTTCTCCTCCAAGCCAGCAATCGGTGTTCAACTGGTTGTCAGTTCAAACTTCTGATAAATCTAAGTCTCGAAAGAATAAGACAGTGAAGGTGCCTCACCTCGCAGCTGCCTCTGTCAACATGATAAGTAGAGGAAGGGATTTACTACGATCTCAAAGAAGAAAACAAGGGGTTCGTACACCCTCATTCAGTTCTCCAAGGCCCGACTATAGCTTCGGCTTAGGTCAGGTTCTGGTCGAACAAAAGGGTGCCTTTCAAGATACTCATTCCAGGGTAATACCCTGTAATTATAGACGACCTTCTTCCTCAGTAGCCATGTTGCCAAAACTATTGAGACACCAATTCCAATGGTCTGATGATGAAGAAGAAGTCAGTGGCTACGTTTACTCCGCCACCATCAGCTCTGTGCAGGCAGGGTTCATATCAGCCAACGTGGCTGATAACAACAATGATAATGATCTATGTCATCACATGGAGGCACAAGAGCAGACTTTCAAGGCCCAGTAAGAAGCCTTGGATAACATCCAGTAAATATTAGCTCAGCTCTTGACAAATCGGAACAATGATAACACAACCGGTAGTAATCACAAAATGAGGAGAACAACAAAAATGAACCTCCTAAGACTGATCATTCAAAGGAGGGATCTTCAATCGATGCCAAAGTGATCAAAGGCATCCAAGCTCAAATCGCATCCCTGGCCCAAAGGGATGAACTGAAGAAAGTAGGGGCAGTCCGTCCTTACCACTTGGAATGGGATTCAGTCCCATATCCGTCAAAGTTCAAGCCACCAATGTTGCACTCGCATGATGGCAAGAGCTCGCCAAATCAGCACATTTTGTAACGGTCCCAGTTTTCATAATATTCCCATATACATAAACATTATATTGATCTATAGATTATCATCACCATCTCTAAATTCTTGAAAATTTTGGCAGCACTTCCTCTGTAATACAGAGTTTACTTGATACACTGACACAAACAGTTCTATATTCCTCATCAACCAGATATGTATAAACAATATCACATGCAGTGGTATATCACAATTTCGGCTTGACATCGCCTACTTAAAATCTCACACATTTATCATATGGATACAACACAAGATAACAAATCAAGGACTTACTTAAGAATAATCTCCTTGGTATCACCATCTAACATAAGCCAACCCAAGATGATACCCATAAGAACTTATACACAAGTCTACATATAGACGTCATTGAACTAAATCACGTACATGCAACTATTCAGTCTAACTATAACATCAACTCTATGTACAAGCATATGACCACATTACTTAATCACAAATCAATATAGAAGCTTGATAGGCCCACACAATGAATGTTGTGCACCTTTTTGTGCCCTACTCTTGCCTTTAGCTGCTATTTATCCCCGGCTTGCCCTGAAAAACATGAAGCTATGGGGGGTGAGCTCGACAGCTCAGTGAGTGGAGTCAAATTTCATTCATAATTGTAGCATGGCATTAACGATGTATAGTATTCGTGATACATGAAATTAAGGTGAATGTGGCACATGAAGTATGTGATACCGAATGCTTCAACTTGATTGTAATTTACTTTCAGTTACTATTCAATTGATGCTGATAACTGTACACATGACCAGTATCAGATGTCTTCACTATCATATACAATAACACATTTAACATACCCTTAGTGTCACGCACACACACATACATATATGTCACACATAGCAATTCATTCTCAATCATTTGTAAAGTTGCATATATATATGTATCTTAGCACCGTCTTCGCACTCCACACTTGTTTTTATGAACATTGGCAGTTCAAAACTTCCAGGTTATGTATGGAATGTAAAAAAAAAAATCTATGATGAATTGGAATAAGGATTCAATCCTTCACACGCGGATGTTGCTGACTGCCTTCATGCTTGATATAATAATTTTACTTCATAACCAACGGTTGTTCGTTTTAAAACAGTTTCCCATTTTATTCAAGGTCAAATCCCTTCTTAACATCAATCTTGGCCTCAGAACTTTGAAATTCTGAATTTCTGGTGGTGAAGTCAATCGGTATTAACAGCTCCAATCTAAACTCAATATTCGATTGGCCTAAAGTATTATGGATTTAAACTACTTTTTCTGTCCGATTTGTGTCACAACTACATCGGATATGCCTTAATAACAACTACAAATTTCTAGAGAACTCCCATATTAAATCCTGGGTCATGAGAAGTGGGTAAGTTAGAGTCTCAATATTTCATCTCTCTGCTTCTTATATAATATCTTCGACTTGCAAACTCTTCGGCTTTACTATCATCAGAGAAATGCTTTTCATTTCAATTACTATACTCTATAGACTAGAACTTGCATCAGTTCTTACACAAAATATATCTGTCTTGATCCAACAAAATAGATAACAAAAACTCAAAATCTCAGTGGCTTCAATTTACTAGACTGATTATCATTTACTACTTTATTGACTGGACGAAGTTAAGTTAATCAAAGAAAGTTAAAGTCATGTCCTCCATCCACTTATTCATTAATTTGGACATGTGGCAATCAGTTTTAACTCATAGGATGAGCTCCTTCGAATTTGAAATGAGTTACAAAAGATGTATCATTACTTTATAGCTTTATTTAAGAATTACCACATAATTATGAGGAAACAAAACGGACTCACAATCCTTCTTTTACAGATGATACAGAGTGTTTTAATATTGCAGTAACTGTAACACTTTACTTTATGCTCGTTGTTTTCTTAAAATATCAAGAATCCGCTCTAAATCATGATAAATTTCAATTCTAACATAAATATACATTACCAAGTTTCATTATCCTGAGCATATTTCTGGTGGTAAAGTTAATCGATATTTAACAGGTCCAATTTGATTCGTTGTATCGAATAGTTACATGCATCAGAGATCCAAATTTGCTTTTCACTGCGACTTGAGTTGCCCCAAGAATATGTTGAGAAATGCCAGAGTCATTATTTCAGACAATTCATATCTGCCATAAAAAAATTTCCATTCTTCACAATTATTCGAATTTCTTCAAAAATTTCCTGAACTATGATAATTATAATTTTTGAGACCTTAACTATATAAGGATTATTTCATGCTTCCCATTATAGTCTATCGCATTTAACATCTTCTCGACATTACGAAGCCATCCCTCTTTGTTTGCAAGAGGTGAGAAGTTGACCTTGAATTATCTCTTAACTTTATATTTACTTCATTACTAATCAACAGCATAGGTTTCACACCCTATCATATGCTCGATGAATAAGTTATAATCACTGATGTCGTTATCCGCATTAGAGAGCATAATGTATCAAATTTTAATTTCTCAAATTTCGAAAGAATTACACTGTGTAAATAATAACTACCCATGCCACAGGTACATCCCTGCATAAAATTCACAATAAGTTACAATTATTGTTTTCTTGAATGTTATTACTTAATCGGTCTCGTCTAGTGAAACCAAACACTACTTCGTTATCTGACATGATGTAACTTAGTGTAATATCTATGATAGTTGCAACTTGCTGTGAGCACCTGACTTGAATCTGTATACACTAATTGGTTGGGACAGAAGATAAGAATTTCTTATTTATCAATATGATTCACCCAACTGAAAAGTCTCTTACTTAAGTGCAAACTTTTAAATCTTTGATAAAAATCTGTATAATATTACCACGCAAGATTGTCTCACAATGTAACTTGCTTCTCAAATTTCACATACAATGATCATGCCACTGTACATACAAAACAAATGACATTCATACCATCAGTCCCTTAGCATACTGGTGGACTCACAATTGTATACACAAGTATGCATTAACCGACTTATTAAACACTAGGGTACCCATGATTCTGTTTCTAGATTCTTCAAAAATATCATCCCCTCTTCATTTCATATTCACACAGTATAAATTATCCCTATATAAGGATGCTCTTCAAAGAGTATCAAAATCCATAATCCTTTCAGTATGACATATCCCTTATATTCTTGTATCTGAGACTTTGGTTATCCCACAACCAGATTCTTAATAAGGTTCTTCTGCTCCGATTAAATCTTGATTTGCCTGATATATCAATTACTTTCTTATTCTAGTGTCCCATACCACTGGCGGCTCATACTGAGGGCCCGCACCCCCAATAGAACACATCCGAATCAAGACATGCGGGTATGCCCTCATTCGAACGTAAGAAAATAATCAATATCACGCACTTCGAGATCAATCATACGCGTCAGAACCAACTGCCCCAATAGCATTGCCCACAGGCAATCACACAGTCATTCAAACAATGCACATGTACTTGAACATCAATTCTACTAATCAATCCTGATCTTGAAATAACTTTTCTATATCACATTCCTACGCTTATACTTTTCTAGGCGCTATATCTCAGCCCTACATCTCATTCTTAAACCTTTGCTCTGATACCAACTGTAACGGTCCCAGTTTTCATAATATTCCCATATACATAAACATTATATTGATCAACAGATTATCATCACCATCTCCAAATTCTTGAAAATTTTGGCAGCACTTCCTCTGTAATACAGAGTTTACTTGATACACTGACACAAACAGTTCTATATTCCTCATCAACCAGATATGTATAAACAATATCACATGCAGTGGTATATCACAATTTCGGCTTGACATCGCCTACTTAAAATCTCACACATTTATCATATGGATACAACACAAGATAACAAATCAAGGACTTACTTAAGAATAATCTCCTTGGTATCACCATCTAACATAAGCCAACCCAAGATGATACCCATAAGAACTTATACACAAGTCTACATATAGACATCATTGAACTAAATCACGTACATGCAACTATTCAGTCTAACTATAACATCAACTCTATGTACAAGCATATGACCACATTACTTAATCACAAATCAATATAGAAGCTTGATAGGCCCACACAATGAATGTTGTGCACCCTTTTTGTGCCCTACTCTTACCTTTAGCTGCTATTTATCCCTGGCTTGCCCTGAAAAACATGAAGCTATGGGGGGTGAGCTCGACAGCTCAGTGAGTGGAGTCAAATTTCATTCATAATTGTAGCATGGCATTAACGATGTATAGTATTCGTGATACATGAAATTAAGGTGAATGTGGCACATGAAGTATGTGATACCGAATGCTTCTACTTGATTATAATTTACTTTCAGTTACTGTTCAATTGATGCTGATAACTGTACACATGACCAGTATCAGATGTCTTCACTATCATATACAATAACACATTTAACATACCCTTAGTGTCACGCACACACACATACATATATGTCACACATAGCAATTCATTCTCAATCATTTGTAAAGTTGCATATATATATGTATCTTAGCACCGTCTTCGCACTCCGCCCGTGCAATACGGGTCCCTTCCTCCATATACATACACATATTTATATAGCACCGTCTTCGCACTCCGCCCTGCATACGGGTCCCTTCCTCCTGATATGTACACAATTTTACATATAGCACCGTCTTCGCACTCCGCCCTGCATACGGGTCCCTTCCTCCTGGTATATACATAAACATCTAAATGCACACAATATCGGCACATTCAAATTTCATAAGACTCATGTATAAAGCACATCATTTCCTATATGGAATGATGCTCTCAATTAATACTTGCTCGTTACCTTGTATTCTTATGCAATATCTGCACAATTGTCTTAGCCAAGCATATCACATGTATATATATGTACAAAATCAAATAACATACACCAATCATATTCATGTCAACCATAATGAATTCTATTCCGTAACATGCATGTCCATGCCATTGTACACCATACTTCAAAATGCAAGCCGCATATGCAATTAGATAAAATGCTAGGTCAAACAAATTATTATCCATATTTGCAATTAGGTATAATGCAATCCAATTTATTAAAAACCCCACTAACATTCAAGTCGAGCATTCTTACAAGGGTTCGTACCGAGCACCGCCTCGTGTTTCCTTTCCGAATAACCACATTGGACACCGACATGCCAATCCCCCTATTTGATAGTAGCAAACAACATTACATATATAACTCTTAAATGAATATCAAGTGGATTACAATGTTCTTGTAGAAGAGACTTATTTTACAATTACGTATTGCTAGCCTCTTACCCTTGAAAGTATACCAACATGATTATCATGGCTATGTCACGGTTTCTAACACAATGATATGTTTCTAATTAATACTTTCATGGAGTCCAATACCCAACCCCAATTCTTACTATTAAAGTAATATCACATAGCCACATTCCATTAAAATATTCTTGCCCACAATAATCATTTAATTAATAACCTAACCCAACAAGTTCTCACCTTCATTCGGAGAGTTCTTCGCAAATCTTTTAGCTTCCACATGAACCCAAACAATGATCCTATTCAAGAGATCATCAAGATATCTTTTAGTACTAGATTCACCAATAACCTTGAAGGTTAATACTATTTACATACAAATGTTCTTCTAAAATTCAGATCAGAATTTTATCAAAGGCTTGGATAAACTCACCTTAAAATTTCAGATCTAGGGCTGAATTTCACCCCCCCAAAACATGGATTTTCCATAGGGGAAGTCCCCTTTTTTCCCCCTCCCTCAACCCCCTTGCTAGGAAGTCTCCGCCGGCGGCCTGGGCGTCGCCGCCGGCGGCTCGTGCGTCACGGCCGGTGGCCTGCGCGCCGCGGCCGACGCTGGCCGCGGCCAGGCCGAGCTGGCCGCCCCCCATTCCGTCCCCAACGCTCCTCCATGACTCCTCTCTTGAGGGTAAATAAGAATGGGAAGTGGAGAGAAAAGCTTAGAATTCATTTAGAGGGGAAGGTGGATTCTAGGGTTTCTAAGATGGGGGTTTGAGAGGTTGAAGAAGATGGAGATGATAAATTTGGGCTGAAAACTAGAGATCTCACTTCAGCCCTAATTACAAGTTTGCCACACTCCCATCTCTTTCCAAGTGGCTATTGCACAACTCAAGGGCATCCTAGCCCTTCATCAAGCCCTTACATGCTCACCTACCCCCTCCACTAACATGTATTTTGATTAAACAATGGGTATGGTTGGTGGGGGTAAGTATATACCATGCATAAATATTTTCATGTATTTGAATATGAGACACATTGTACATACATGGTTATTCCTTACATTAATCCTAGATATATTTACATCTCACTTATTTGTGATAATTTATTAACACCAATTTCTCACTTGATCATCAAGGAAAAACAATTATATATATATATATATATATATATATATATATATATATATATATATATATATATATATATATATATATATATATATATATATATATATATATATATATCAAGATTTTGCGTTCTGCAACACTAATCCATAATTAAAGTACGCCGAACATTATAGTTATCAGTCCCAATTATCCGGCATTAACTCATGACTAAGGATTAAAAATATTCTTTAGGAAAAGAACTAAATAGAAAAATTTCAGGATGTTACACATTTACTACTTCTGATCACAAACTGGTAATGTAGTAGGTAATGATGCTATCATGGTCAGACTGTTCATTGGCACCCTGAAGGGGTAGCCTTTGATTGGTTCAGGAGTCTCTCGCGAACTCCATCAATTCCTGACTCGAGTTGAAAACCTGATTCCTCTCCTGATTCTACGAGGATGATATCGAGATGACCATGGACACACTCCTTTCGGCAATCCAGAAAGGAGGAGAATCTATATGGGATTACATAAAGAGATTCTACAACCTTTCTCTCATGTGCCCTGCAGGTATGCCTTTGTCTATGTTGCTTCAGACGTGTACGCATAACTTTCTCGACAAAAGTGAAAGTTCGCATTGGCGCCATCAAAACCCACACTTGAAAGGAGCTTATTGAATAAGCCGAGATAGCTGAAATATCAGCTAAAAAGTTTGAGACTCCCAAAAGCAGGTAGGGAATAAATAGCAAAAGTTATGACACGGCTGAATCTTCTGATACATTAGCATTGAAAGTAAATGGAAGAACTCAATCAAAGAAGGGTAACTCCAACAGAACTTCAGAGTATCAGAGACAGTACTCCTTCAAAGATGAGCATGTGGTGATACTTTTTCACTTGCTCAACAAAGGCAACAAGCTCAAGTTGCCAGAGGCTAGAAACCCAGATGAAGTGGGATGAACGAATGATCCCAACTATTGTCTTTTTCATAGGATGGTTCATCATCCTACTTGCAGGTTTAATGTCCTTAAGGACAAAATCTAAGCGCTGATTGAAGCGGGTATTTTGACCCTAAAGTCAGAACATAAAAGGGCCACTGCCTAACCCCTATTTAAAAGAGAGTATGGAGGTAGTCAACTCTATTTCCAAAAACCATGGGTTTTATCTCATTAACGGCTAAAGTAATGAAACTCAAGCTAGTCCAAAGCTAAAGACAAGTCTTGCAATGTCTCTCGTAGCAGATGACGCCACACCAGTAACTCCTCTTAGCAGCTCTGAAGAGGAGACAGCCGTCTCAGACGCTATTTGATAGCCGACAGGCATTAGGTCTGAAAAATAATACTTGCGATAGTACAAGCAGACCCCCGACGAGACACAATAGCTAACGATGTCGGGAAACGCGTAGGGGGTTGAAATATGTCATTCCACCAACCAAATGGGGACAACCTTTCGTGGTAGAGGCAGTCTACTTGAGTGGAGCTTATCGCCTAGCGAATCCAAACGGTGACACGCTCCTGATGCCAATCAACGATAAGTGCTATCCATGATCACGTTAACACTATACCTCTGATTAAAAAAGTACTATACACGATCATGTTAACATTACACCTCTGATCATCAAGTCGGGCTCGTCTGACTGTTTCATCTCCTCAACGAGTCCCTTTCCCCAAGTGGAATCAATTTCAGCCATCTCTGCATTCTTCTTTCAGCAAATTAGTCCGGCTTCACGATGGTCTTGAATGAGCCAAATTCATCGAAGAAGATTCATTATACATCCTTGTAGGACCTTTCTAGTGCTTTCACATTCAAGTTCAGATTCGATGATCAGCTGTGAATAGAGTTTTGATTATGATGAATAAAAGTGAAACTCCACGAGAAATCTCGACTTACTCGATATATTCCCTGTGATGTTTGTACTCTATATCTAGACACAAAGATCAGTTGAGAACAAGAGTCTTGATAAATAAAGGTGACGCTCCCCGAGGAATGTCGATTTACCCGACAAATTCTCTATGAAGTATAGACTTAACTCTTTAATCTCCACTGAGATTTTAGAGGTTACCAGTGGAATACAAAAATGTTCACTTCATGTGACATGATCTGACGCCTTCGGTGAATAAGGCTAGAGGAAAAATATTGGCTTCTAAGCCCAATATAAAATCCTCAGCAACTCATCATGCTGAGAGAACTAGCATGGCTAGATCAATTCAAACGGTAGTTGGTAAAGGCATACCAAACCCGTTAATAGCTGAGGATTTCTAAAAATCCTAAGGGACGTGATCCCGTTTTTCTCACCAAATTCCACTACCAATTCCCGTCCATGAAATAGTAGGACCACAAAAGGCTGTATTCATTTTTTCAATGAAATGAATCACAGATCAGAACTGTCATGCTTAAAGCTCACGCCTCTGACAGTAAAACTTATCCCTGGCGGATTTTGCTAATATCCCTAACAGATCAAATTTTACTTGCCATTCTATTCAATAGAATGACAGGTCCACTCAAATTGCTATTATGTTCAAACATCTCTAACAGTAAATGAATCCTTTTCAAGTTAACATCACACCTCTGACAAGTTACTTTACAAATCCCCAAGCGGGGAAGCTGTCACGATCACTTCTGACAAAATCTCCTTCTAATTCTTCAGCAAGAGATTTGATTGTTACGTTAATGATTACCTCTGACAACTTTTTAGGGAATAATTTTTTCCCTACCAAATCCCCACGGAGTTTTTTTTGTCACGTTAGTGATTACCTCTGACATATAATCTCTTATGGGATACATTTTTTAACTCTCCAGTGAGTTTCTGGTAGACTCCTCTTGAAGTCTATTATTTTTCTTTTCAGTCCTCAGTGGACTTTCCTGGTAGTCACGTTAACAATATACCTCTGACAATTTCTTCCAAGTAACATGCGAAGGAGATACCAATTTCCCCATGGAGTTTATGATCAAGTCATATTTCTCCTAGCGGAATTATTTCTTTTACTGTCATGTCCAGCTTATCACCTCTGAATAGTAGAAATCCTGAGCTTGGTAGTTTCTCAATCGGTTATGTCC
This sequence comes from Agave tequilana, assembly GCA_038442645.1. NCBI lineage: Eukaryota > Viridiplantae > Streptophyta > Magnoliopsida > Asparagales > Asparagaceae > Agave > Agave tequilana. The sequence continues at coordinate 30,245 of JAVJIF010022120.1, forward strand.
ATGTTACTTCTTAACCGACAGATAACCAAGTCTCATCTTTCAGTCTGGTAGAGACTACCCCTTTGCCGTTATGTCCAATTCGCCACCTCTGAACAGTAGGGCTTTGAGTCTAATAACTCTCAATCGGTTATGTCCATATTATCTCTGAACTGACGGGTGCCTAGATCTCTCCCCTTTTATGGTACTCTAACTGTCATGTTCAGTTTATCACCTCTGAATATACGAGTCCATAACCTTGTTCTTGTTTTCCCCATCAGGTCCGGGAGTTCTTGTTGTCAAGTTAATAAGACTACCTCTGAACAGCGAATTGCAAGCCTGGTGTCTCTTAGTCGGTCATCTCCAGTTCATTACCTCTGAACCGATGGGTGCACAGATCAAATTCACCCTTGCAGTCCCTAGTGGGATAGCTGCTAAGTTAATGTGACTACCTCTGGGCGTGGATTCAGAGTTTAGTGTGTCTTAGTCTATCATGTCCAGTTTATCACATCTGAATAGACGGATCCTTAAAATCGGATTCACCTTCATTTTGTCATCATGTCCAGATCATCACCTCTGAATGATAAAATTCTGAGTTTGGTGGCTTCTCAGTCGGTCATATCCAGTTCATCATCTCTAAACTGACAGATAGTCAAGTCTCCCATTTTTATTTATTGTTACGGCTAGTTCGTCACCTCTGAATAGTAAACACTCTGAGTTTGATAATTTCTAATCGGTTATGTCCAGTTCGTCACCTCTGAACTGACGAATATCCAATCTCACCCTTCTTTGTTGTTATGTTCAGTTCGTTACCTCTGAACGACAAAGATTCGTGTCTGATGATTCCTAATCAGTTATGTCCAGTTCGTCACCTCTGAACTGACGGATACCCAGATCTAACTTTCCGGTCCAATAGGGACTCTTCTCGTTGTTATGTCCAGTTTATCACCTCTGAATAGCGAATTCTCTTTCTAACGATTCCCAACCTGTTATGTCCACATTACCTCTGACCAGACGGATTCCTAGATCTGCTCTCTTTTGTCCCTAGTGAATTCTCATACCCGGACTGATTTTATCATGTTCCTAACCTCTGAATAATTTTCAGTCACAGTTCAATTCCTTTGGGGAATTCTGCCTAGTGAATGCTCACCCTTTTGAACACCCGAGGCAATTCAAAATATTTCAAAATTCAAACCATTCTATTGCGGATTTACGAAAATTTTGAATGGAGTTTTGTTGACACTCTAGAAAGACAAACTCTCAGCAACTTTTTAACCGGTCTGAACGATGTCTAACTTGTCGACATTTACAAAAGACAAGTCGCAGAAAAGCTGACGACCAGTTTCTGCCCATCCCCGAAGGACAAATTAGCGACTTGGACTCTACTGATTCAGTAAAGCAGACAGTAAGTCAAGGTTGCCTTCGAAGAGACCAAAGCTAAGTTAGCTCAACACTTAGCCTCGCATGAGCCCAAGGGGATAGCCTCACCTGAGAAGCTAATTTGTCTAGTTTCGCCTTGAAGCTCTTCATAGCTCTATAGAAAGCTAACTTATAACTTTACCTGAAGCTAATTCTAGCTTCACCTGAAGCTTTCTTGATAGCTTCGCATGAAGCTCTTCATAACTCTACAGAGAGCTAACTTACAGCTTCGCCTGAAGGTAATTCTAGCTTCGCTTGAAGCTAATTATAGCCTCACATGAAGCTTTCTTGATAGTTTCACATGAAACTCTTCATAGCTTCACAGAGAGCTAACTTATAGCTTCGCCTGAAGGTAGTTCTAACTGTACCTGAAGCTAATTATAGCTTCGCCTGAAGCTTTCTTGATAGCTTCCATTGAAGATCTTCATAGCTTTACAGAGAGCTAACTTACAGCTTCACCTGAAGCTAATTCCAGCTTCGCCAGCAGCTAATTATAGCTTCGCCTGAAGCTCTACACAACCGTACAGAAGGACAACTCCTATCTTCACCTGAAGCTTAGCATTGCTCTGCTGAGAGCTTCTTCTACCTTTGCCTGAAGGCACAACTCCGCTGAAAGAGCTAAAATGCTTTGCTTCACCTCCAACTGGCTAGCATCGCTTGAGGAGGTTAGCTTCGCCTCAACTTGCTAGCATCGCCTGAGGAGATTAGCTTCGTCTCAATTGTCTAACATCGCCTGAGGAGAGTAACCGCCCCACTAAGTTAGTGGGAGGAGTTAATGGGTAGTTACATCCATGATCCCTCATTAAGAGAAGACAATGAAGGAGATCATAATTCCCTACTGAGCCTATAAATATCCCACTAGTAGGCTAAGCTCAGGGTCTTGAAGAGATTCAAGTCCAAGAGATTTTTTGAAGAGCATAAGCTTTTTTAGTGGTTTCAAAGTTCAAGCCAACAAGAGATCCACTCTCTTACTTCCAAGAATTTAGAGAATCACTTCTCTAATCCTACAAGGATAAATTCAGGGTGCTAATACCCTAAGATCTTCCTCTCTTAAGGAATCTACAGAACCAGGCGAGAAGAAATTCTCAAGCAGTAGCATTCGAAGATTGATCGCTCGCATCATCAACAGGACAAAGTGATCGTGCACTGATCAAACTCCCACCTGCATACTTCCCCAGAAATCTCGGAGGAGAGTTCAACATGTAATTTTTCATTTTTTGTTCAATTGCTTGTAATCTTCTCCTCAAAATTTTATAAGTTTTCCTTTTATTGAATTTTCAATGGAAAACACTCGTGTTGAGCAGAACATGGCCAAACAATTGTTGATCAATGAGGACTATTATGCTCGTGTTGAGCAGAACATAGTCGTTGATCGAGAATTCCGCAGTAGGGGAAGGCATTCGATGCAAGCGTCATACATACTCGACCCGATGATTAGAGATTTAATGTTAACATGATCAATGGTAGTATTTCTTCAAGAACTTACCATTAATCGGCATCATAAGTATATCGCCATCTGGATTTATCAGGCGATGAGCTTCGTTTGAGTAGACTTACTCTACCACAAATGGTCCTTCCCACTTGGGTTGAAAATTTTCTTTCATCTTATCTGTCATCACCATGGGTCTTCTGACAGCCAAGACGAGATCACCTTTCTGAAAAGTCTGCTCCTTAACTTTCTTGTCGAAGGCTTTGAAAATTCGTGCTTGATAAAGCTCAATTTGCTGTTGAGCTTGTAGGCGTTTATTGCCCAAAGCTTCCAGCTCCTGGAGTTGTAGTCGATGCTTCTCCTCATCTGTCATCTCTGTTGTCAAGGTAACGTGTAGAGATGGAATTTAGATTTCTAGTAGGAGTATGGCTTCACACCCGTATACCAAAAAGAATAGTATAGCTTTCGCCGGGGTTCTCACTTTTGTGCGATAAGCCCACAAGCATTCACTAAATTTGTTGTCCTAGTCATGTTAACTTTTGAGAAGAGCTTCTTGAGAAGCTTCCCAATAGTTTTGTTAAAAGCTTCTCCAAGGCCGTTAGCGATGGGGTAGTATGCCGTTGAAGACACGCTTTAGATTCTGAACTTGTTGCAGAATCTCTGGAATGCTTGGCTGACGAACTGAGACTCATTATCATGGACATCTGTCGTGGCATGCCAAAGCGGTAGATTACATGATGTTTTATAAACTTGATCACGTCAGATGTCTTCACCTCCTTTAGAGAGACTACCTCCGCCCATTTGGAGAAGTAATCAGTTATAGCTAAGATCAACCAATATTTTTTGAATGAAGGTGGACTAATAGGACCAACCATGTCCATTCCCTATATCTCAAATGGCCAGGAAGAAGTCGTAAGACGAAGATGTCCTAGTGCCTGATGAATGAAGTTGCCATGGACCTGACAGGCGTGCATCGCTTAGCGTAAGCGATGGCGTTAGGGATCATCTCTGGCCTATAATATCCCAATTTTTGGAGTCAATCTCCAAGTTTTGGACCAGGTTGGTGAGCTCCGCATATTTGTCATGAGCCCTTTGAGTGTTCCTGTGCCTTTTTATGTGATAAGCAGCAGAGGAGGATTCCATCATGTGATCCGCGATACAGTGTTCTTGTGATCGCATTGTAGTAGAATTTAGGGGCTTTCCTTCGAATGGCAGCTGCCTCTTTAGGGTCATCGGGCAGAATGTCATATAAGATATAGTCGATGAATAAGAATCGTCAATCCCTGAGCTCTGATCCTGCTGAAGTCTCTAGAGCTTTTTTGACCTGAAGGTTTCCTGTTGGTGTTTTGATCATCTTCAAGGATGAATTTTGGACAGTACAAGTCATGACTGTAGATACTTTCTCTGCCGCTCTGGCTTAAAGAGCCAAAGAAGCGACGAAGGATGTCAGTGCATCTGCATGCACATTTTGCTGGCAAAATACATGGTAAATGAAGAATTTTTTGAATTTTTTTGCTATGTAGATGGTTGCATTGTGATGGGGTACTAAGTCTTCATATCTGACTTTGTACTACCCGCGAACCTAATTAACGATGAGCTTTGAATCACCGTATGCTTCGAAATTTTTAACGCCAATCTCATCAGTGATTTGCATCCCGATTAGGAGAGCATTATATTCCGCAACATTATTGAAACACAGCTCAGTTAATGAGAAAGCATGAGGGAGTACATAGTTCTATGGAAAGATAAGTATTAGCCCCACTCCCGCGATGATATTTCTTCGAGGACCCATTCTTGATGCGCCGTCGAAGAAGAGTTGTCACACCTATCCTTCGAAAGACGTCTGGGTCCAGCAAACTTCAACAATCTCGTCTGGGAGATCTTCGTTGGTCGTTCTTGAATCTGGATGTTCAGCCAGAAAGTCTACCACTGTCTGTCCTTTCACAGCTTTTTGTGGCAGGAATTGCATCTCATATTTGTTGGCCCAAAGGCCTATCACTCTAGTTTTGATGATGATCAACTCATGTAGTTATATTTGCTAATGATCTTGTTTAATTAGTGACAGATTCTTTATCAAGATCTTAGTATGTGCAAAGCTCAACAAAGGATTAAATGTCAAGATTTGGAGCTAGCACGGGGTGATCAAGGAGCTTTGGATCAAGCTTGGACCAAGTCAAGAAGATGAGAAGCCTTCAAGGGAAGACTTCAAGAAGATGAAGACTTGTGTCTAGGTATAAGATTTTGTTTTAGTTTTAGTTAAAATGTAAAGGATAGAATAGTTGGTGGATTGCTCAAGTCATATCACACACACACTCTTGATAGAATTGTTTTCATGATACATATTTCATTTCATAAAAGATTTTCTTATTAAGAAAAGATTTTCATTGTGACAAAATTCTATTTGGTTCTTGGTATTTCAAGTTTACATATCTTATATCCAAAACCAAGTTTAGTGCTTTATGTCAAAAACTAGATATTTTATCTTGATTGTGTAGTGGATCATATCCATACACACTATGCCTTAAAGTATATCTTGTTTTTGTATTTGATGAAAATTTGGAAAAACATGTTTTAGAAAAACAGTTTTTATTATGAGCCAATATTTTCAAGTTACAAAAATAGTCAAATCTTTAATAACATGCCTTGATTTTGTGCAAGCATGTTTCTATATCATAAAACTATTTTTTGTAGAATTTCTAAGTATTTATGGGATTTTTTTTAAGCCAAAAAGACCAATCTTTAATCCCAAAATTTTCTGGTTCTGGCAGTTCTGATTTTTCAGAACTGACAGTGGCCGGCCGACCGGGTCGGTCGACCGGACGTGCACAGACGTGCACGCCTGTGTGCACTGGAGAACGGTCGACCGTGCCGGCCGACCGCTTCAGAGACTCTGCTCTCTGGAAATTCCGGTCGACCGCACCGGTCGACCGACAGAGAAGTAATTCTCTGCTCCAGGTGCGCGGTCGACCGGGCCGGTCGACCGGAGGCTCCAACGGTCGGATTCTTGACCGTTGGCGGTCAACCGGACCGGTCGACCGGCACCTCTGACAGAGCCCAACGGTCAGATTTTTCTGGCCTCTATAAAAGGGGTTTTTGTCATTGTTTTGAGCTAAGATTTTTGGAGACCTTAGAGCCTGTTTTCTCATATTCATTTCAGAGGTTTTTCTCCACAAAAATAGTGAGCTAATACTTCCAATCAAAAGGGAAGATTTTATAAGAGTGTAAAAGTGATTTCTTGAGATTTTCACCAAAGATTCTTTCCTTGCTTTCTCACACAAACACTTGAGCATCCATTGAGCTATTCATCCTATAGGTGTTGTAATGAGAGTTTTATAGGTGATCAAGTGTTTAGATCACCAAGATTTCATCTTGTACTTTGAGGAGGCGGGCAAGTGTGCTCGCAGTGTTTTGAGTTCGGGTGCGGACTTGTTGTACGAGGTGCGGCCTCGACGAGCCGTGGGCTTGTGGTGTGTAAGGGACTTTGGGAGTCCGAGGGCTTGTAGGTGTTGCGGCACCAAGGAGAGATCCGGTTGGATGGTGCATAGTGGAAATCCTTCGTGTGTCGAAGGCGGGGATGTAGAGCAAGTGTGCTCGAACCTCGAAACAAACCCTTTGTGTTTGCGATTGCTCACTCTTGCTCTCTTACTCTTTTTGTCTCACTTATATCTTGCATTACTTTATTGTCTTTATCTCTTATATGCATGATATACCTTTGTGCTCATAATTGCTATACTTGCTTGGGATTGTTATTAACACTAGTATTCAACCAAGAGAGCCAACGCGGCACCTCAACCCATTCAAGGGGAATCTAGAGGAGTTTGTCAAGAGCCTCGCAAGGGAAATTCAGCAACACTCTTGTGTTATACATAAGTGTTCAATTAAAAGAAGTTTAATTTGGTCAACTTAGTTTTAATTCCGCATTATTTGTTCACAAGTGACCATTAGATTAGCCATCACCTATTCACCCCCCCTCTAGGTGATCTTACAATTGGTATCAGAGCCAAGTGCTCTTGATATTGGTCTAACAACCTAGAGTTAAGATCCTACTTTTAGGCTAATCACAATATTTTGTACACACACCATGGACTTCATGTCACCACCCACCTTTGACATTCTTAACATCCAAATTTGGAAGGTTAAGATGTCTTTGTTCCTCAAAGGACTTGGCCTTAGTGTATATCTTGCCACAACTAATAAAGAATATTGCTTAATGGTAAGAACATTGAGGCTAATGCAAAAGCCCTTCATGCTATTAAGTCAACCCTAAATGATGATTATTTATCTAGGGTTTCTAATGTTGAATCGGCTTTTGTAGCTTGGAACATCATCACCTCCCTTGGCGAAAAGGACCTATACTATGCCGGGAGCGATTCGGACGTTGGAAGCGACATCTCCAACGTATGCTATATGGTCCAAGGGGATAACCCCCTTGAGGTAAATTCCGAATCCGATGATGAGGACATGTCATATGATGAGCTATCTACTTTTTGTCATCTATTGCTTGAGAAATATGACATGATTAGAAAAGAAAATAAAAATTTGAAAAAGAACATTGCTTGCATGCATATAGAATAAGATTCATTTAGAAGTAACATTGCATGCTTAGAATTAGAAAATAATAATTTGAAAAAGGATTTTGATTGCATGCTTAAAGAAAATAATTCTTTTAAATCTAAGATTGCATGTTTAGAAAAGAAAATAAAGATTTGAAAAATGAGAATGTTTCCTTGATTGCTAAATTGAATGATTTATGTGAAGGGAACACTATTTTGAAAAATAAGATTGATTTGGTGGGAAAACAAAAGGAAGATGTTTTTCAAGAAAATATCACTTTGAAAAGAAAATTTGTTGAAAAAGAAAAAGATTTTGTTTCACAAAAGAAAAAGAAAAATGATCGTATATCTCATCATGCTTTACATGCCACCACAAATGAGATAAATGTTTTGAAAAATAAAATGGATAATTTGAGTTCAACTTTGAACTCTTGTGCATTTAATCATACTAAGTTGGAGTCAATGTTTTCAAAGAAACAAACTCCTCATGTTCATGCACATCACTCTCATCATCATGCTTATGTTGCACAACATGATCACACTCCTACACATAAGCATACTAAGGTGTACGTATGTACACATTGTGGCCGCAAAGGCCATTTAGCAAATTTTGTTTTAATAAGAAACCTCATTTATATTTTGCTAAGTATAAAAGATTTTGGGATCCTTACAATAAAGCTAACCCCAAAGGACCCAAGAAAGTATGGGTACCAAAACCCCCACCCTTTGATTTTGATGTAGGTGAGGGCTCTCACAAAACGTGAGAGGGTTGGTGCCTTGATAGCGGATGCAATGGACATGATGGACAAACTTTTGGATGCATTGCTATCAAGGAGATTTTGGTGGGAAAGACCACATGCTTGGAGTTTTGGAGTTGGTAACAATTTCTAAACTTCTATTTTATTTATGTACATGCTTTTTATTTTCATAATATCATTCATAGCATGTTCATGTTTTAAGATTTTATGTGCTTCATGTGGTATTTACATGCTTAGATGTAGAATTTGTCAAAACTTGCATTTATACATATATGAATAGTGAACTACAATTGACTCATATATATTTGAACTTCATGCTCATTTGTATCCACTATATGCATGTGTATAGGCTAGTTTTGATGATTCGGTCATTTATACTTGTTATGCCTATCTTTGATCTTACTTCATGTATATGTGTGTTTAATTCAAATCTAATAATATACATGTATACCCCTTGAGTCATTTGCCTTCATGCAATATATATTGGACTCTTTTCATATTTGGGATATGTATGCATATTGTTAGAATTGGATAAATCATACATATACCATGAAGATTAGTATTTTAAATAAACAATAATAAAAAAATGATTTTTTTTCATGTTTTTTGATATGTACAACAAAATGTGATTTATGATCTTTTTGAGCTTGAATGACTATTTTCATAAAAATGCTATTTACATGATCTTTTGAACACTCATCTTTATGATACAAAATATTTTGAGCTTTATAGACCATGAGTGATTAAATCTTTATGTACTTAGCAATGCTTTATGAAAATATATGATTAGTTTTAAGATGAAAAATAAGATTTTCATGAGATTCATGCTTCACTTTCTATTTTCATGAAAATACCATTTACATAACCTTTGAACACTCATCTTTTATGATAAAAGATAATTTTTGAGGTTTATGGACTATGAGTGCTTAAACTTGTATGTATTTAGTATTATTCATGGAAAACATTTGACTTTGTATTTTTGAAGGATCTTTAACTAGTTTGTCAAAAATCCATTTAAACTAGTTATCTATTCTTCAAATTAATTCACATGATCCTATTTTTAATCATATGGATAAATTCTTTTGTATTCTCAAAATTTATTTGATGCTTCTTGATTTGAATATTAGTTTAAATGTTACCATTTGTCAACACTTGGATTTATACTTATACACATTATGGATCACAAATAAATCTATATATGATTGGGTTTGAATGCTTATTTGTGCCCATTAGGTGTGTTAGTATAGCCTAAGTTTTGATGATTATTACATTTTAAACTTGTATTCCCATTTTGGATTTATGCTATGATCATGTGCTTTCATTTCATGTATATGTTTGTCTTGCCAAAATATTAAGATATACATGGATACCTCTTGAGTCATTTGCCTTTCATGCAAATCTATATATAGACTCAAATGTGTTTTAAGGATATGTATGTATACTTAATGTCTTGTCAAAACATACATATATCTTGAAATATAATTTCTATTTTAATAAAATTTTGTAATTTTTCAATAAAATTTTTGTGATGGATTTCATGATTTCAAAATTTTAAGGAATATTGAGTTTTATTGCTATTTTTCATGATACCATGTTCCACATAACACTAGCACACTCACTTCTTTTTGATATGGACTTTATGGATAGAGTGCTTTTTAGTGCCTTGTGTTTCATTGGTATTTCATGAAAAACTTTTGACTTTTCCTTGATTGAAGGATTCCGTACTAGTTGTTAAACACCTTCATTTAACTAGTTCGAATTCTTCATGTGGTAGATTTTAATGATATATACACTTAAGCTTAATTTTCAATTGGTATCATTGGATATTTTCAATGGTATCAATATGAACTCTTATTGTGTATACTCATATGTTGTTCTTTCATATATGTATGTATCTACTTAAATTGGTATACTCTTTTCATACATATATATGATTGTTGTGTGCTTGTATTAAAATGGATTTATATTTTAAAGCACAATAGTTGTTAATGCTAAGCTTACTTCAAATCTTATTTATTTTAAAGCTTATGCATTGTATTTCAAAATTGGTATCAAAATTCAAATTTGATTGTTCTACATTTGGTAACTTAAAAGAAAGTTGTGTATTTTAAGATATTTCAAATTTTGTTTTCATAAGAAAAGTTCAAATTTTGTCTTGTTAAAGAAATATTCAAAATTTTTGATTTGTATTTCCTATATGCAAGGAGAGCTTAACATCTCTCTTACATATGAATTCATGTTGAGTATATTATAAATTGAGGAGCTTGACAACTCTTCTTTATATGATATACGTGTGTAGGGGAGCTTCACATCTCCTCTTATGCATTACATAATATGTGTTATGTGAGTTAGGGTTTGTCATCCCTTCTTCATGTAATGCATATGTGTAGGGAAGTTAACTTAGCGTCTTCCTCTTCATGAATGTATATCGCATATAAATCTTATTGATTGATTTGATTTTACCCTCCTTGATTTCCTTATTTTGACAAAAAGGGGGAGAAAATTTGTTTGATGATTTGAACTTTGAACCCTTTGTTGATGATTGACAAAAAGGGGAGAAGTATTTGAGTTATATGCATGATTTCCTTAAGGGGGAGAAGTATTTGTTCCTTACTTAAGGGAGAGAAAGATTTTGAGATGATTTTGAGTTTTTATACTTGTGCTTTTACTCATGCATAGCAATAATATAATGAGATAAAAGTTTGAGAAAAAGATTTGTGCATTCATTTGCATACATATTTATGTGCTTTAATGTCATATCTATTTTTTTTGCATACATATTTATGTGCTTTAATGTCATATCTATTTATTTCTAGTGATGCATGAGTTAAGGGGGAGCTTCTTTGAAGCTTTACTTTAATCCATGCATATATCTTCATGAGTTTTGTCATCATCAAAAAGGGGGAGATTGTTGGCCCAAAGGCCTATCACTCTAGTTTTGATGATGATCAACTCATGTAGTTATATTTGCTAATGATCTTGTTTAATTAGTGACAGATCTTTATCAAGATCTTAGTAGGTGCAAAGCTCAACAAAGGATTAAATGTCAAGATTTGGAGCTAGCACGGGGTGATCCAAGGAGCTTTGGATCAAGCTTGGACCAAGTCAAGAAGATGAGAAGCCTTCAAGGGAAGACTTCAAGAAGATGAAGACTTGTGTCTAGGTATAAGATTTTGTTTTTGTTTTAGTTAAAATGTAAAGGATAGAATAGTTGGTGGATTGCTCAAGTCATATCACACACACACTCTTGATAGAATTGTTTTCATGATAAATATTTCATTTCATAAAAGATTTTCTTATTGAGAAAAGATTTTCATTGTGACAAAATTCTATTTGGTTCTTGGTATTTCAAGTTTACATATCTTATATCCAAAACCAAGTTTAGTGCTTTATGTCAAAAACTAGATATTTCATCTTGATTGTGTAGTGGATCATATCCATACACACTATGCCTTAAAGTATATCTTGTTTTTGTATTTGATGAAAATTTGGAAAACATGTTTTAGAAAAACAGTTTTTATTATGAGCCAATATTTTCAAGTTACAAAAATAGTCAAATCTTTAATAACATGCCTTGATTTTGTGCAAGCATGTTTCTATATCATAAAACTATTTTTTGTAGAATTTTTAAGTATTTATGGGATTTTTTTAAGCCAAAAGACCAATCTTTAATCCCAAAATTTTCTGGTTCTGGCAGTTCTGATTTTTCAGAACTGACAGTGGCCGGTCGACCGGGTCGGTCGACCGGACGTGCACAGACGTGCACGCCTGTGTGCACTGGAGAACGGTCGACCGTGCCGGCCGACCGCTTCAGAGAGTCTGCTCTCTGGAAATTCCGGTCGACCGCACCGGTCGACCGACAGAGAAGTAATTCTCTGCTCCTGGTGCGCGGTCGACCGGGCCGGTCGACCGAGGCTCCAACGGTCGGATTCTTGACCGTTGGCGGTCGACCGGACCGGTCGACCGGCAGCTCTGACAGAGCCCAACGGTCAGATTTTTTCTGGCCTCTATAAAAGGGGTTTTTGTCATTATTTTGAGCTAAGATTTTTAGAGACCTTAGAGCCTGTTTTTCTCATATTCATTTCAGAGGTTTTTCTCCACAAAAATAGTGAGCTAATACTTCCAATCAAAAGGGAAGATTTTATAAGAGTGTAAAAGTGATTTCTTGAGATTTTCACCAAAGATTCTTTCCTTGTTTTCTCACACAAACACTTGAGCATCCATTGAGCTATTCATCCTATAGGTGTTGTAGTGAGAGTTTTTGTAGGTGATCAAGTGTTTAGATCACCAAGATTTCATCTTGTACTTTGAGGAGGCGGGCAAGTGTGCTCGCAGTGTTTTGAGTTCGGGTGCGGACTTGTTGTACGAGGTGCGGCCTCGACGAGCGGTGGGCTTGTGGTTTGTAAGGGACTTTGGGAGTCCGAGGGCTTGTAGGTGTTGCGGCACCAAGAAGAGATCCGGTTGGATCGTGCATAGTGGAAATCCTTCGTGTGTCGAAGGCGGGGATGTAGAGCAAGTGTGCTCGAACCTCGAAACAAACCCTTTGTGTTTGCGATTGCTCACTCTTGCTCTCTTACTCTTTTTGTCTCACTTATATCTTGCATTACTTTATTGTCTTTATCTCTTATATGCATGATATACCTTTGTGCTCATAATTGCTATACTTGCTTGGGATTGTTATTAATACTAGTATTCAACCAAGAGAGCCAACGCGGCACCTCAACCCATTCAAGGGGAATCTAAAGGAGTTTGTCCAGAGCCTCGCAAGGGGAATTCGGCAACACTCTTGTGTTATACATAAGTGTTCAATTAAAAGAAGTTTAATTTGGTCAACTTAGTTTTAATTCCGCATTATTTGTTCACAAGTGACCATTAGATTAGCCATCACCTATTCACCCCCCTCTAGGTGATCTTACATTGGTATCAGAGCCAAGTGCTCTTGATACTGGGTCTAACAACCTAGAGTTAAAGATCCTACTTTTAGGCTAATCACAATATTTTGTACACACACCATGGACTTCATGTCACCACCCACCTTTGACATTCTTAACATCCAAATTTGGAAGGTTAAGATGTTTTTGTTCCTCAAAGGACTTGGCCTTAGTGTATATCTTGCCACAACTAATAAAGAATATTGCTTAAATGGTAAGAACATTGAGGCTAATGCAAAAGCCCTTCATGCTATTAAGTCAACCCTAAATGATGATTATTTATCTAGGGTTTCTAATGTTGAATCGGCTTTTGTAGCTTGGAACATCATCACCTCCCTTGGCGAAAAGGACCTATACTATGCCGGGAGCGATTCGGACGTTGGAAGCGACATCTCCAACGTATGCTATATGGTCCAAGGGGATAACCCCCTGAGGTAAATTCCGAATCCGATGATGAGGACATGTCATATGATGAGCTATCTACTTTTTGTCATCTATTGCTTGAGAAATATGACATGATTAGAAAAGAAAATAAAAATTTGAAAAAGAACATTGCTTGCATGCATATAGAATAAGATTCATTTAGAAGTAACATTGCATGCTTAGAATTAGAAAATAATAATTTGAAAAAGGATTTTGATTGCATGCTTAAAGAAAATAATTCTTTTAAATCTAAGATTGCATGTTTAGAAAAGGAAAATAAAGATTTGAAAAATGAGAATGTTTCCTTGATTGCTAAATTGAATGATTTATGTGAAGGGAACACTATTTTGAAAAATAAGATTGATTTGGTGGGAAAACAAAGGAAGATGTTTTTCAAGAAAATATCACTTTGAAAAGAAAATTTGTTGAAAAAGAAAAAGATTTTGTTTCACAAAAGAAAAAGAAAAATGATCGTATATCTCATCATGCTTTACATGCCACCACAAATGAGATAAATGTTTTGAAAAATAAAATGGATAATTTGAGTTCAACTTTGAACTCTTGTGCATTTAATCATACTAAGTTGGAGTCAATGTTTTCAAAGAAACAAACTCCTCATGTTCATGCACATCACTCTCATCATCATGCTTATATTGCACAACATGATCACACTCCTACACATAAGCATACTAAGGTGTACGTATGTACACATTGTGGCCGCAAAGGCCATTTAGCAAAATTTGTTTTAATAAGAAACCTCATTTATATTTGCTAAGTATAAAAGATTTTGGGATCCTTACAATAAAGCTAACCCCAAAGGACCCAAGAAAGTATGGGTACCAAAACCCCCACCCTTTGATTTTGATGTAGGTGAGGGCTCTCACAAAACGTGAGAGGGTTGGTGCCTTGATAGCGGATGCAATGGACATGATGGACAAACTTTTGGATGCATTGCTATCAAGGAGATTTTGGTGGGAAAGACCACCATGCTTGGAGTTTTGGAGTTGGTAACAATTTCTAAACTTCTATTTTATTTATGTACATGCTTTTTATTTTATAATATCATTCATAGCATGTTCATGTTTTAAGATTTTATGTGCTTCATGTGGTATTTACATGCTTAGATGTAGAATTTGTCAAAACTTGCATTTATACATATATGAATAGTGAACTACAATTGACTCATATATATTTGAACTTCATGCTCATTTGTATCCACTATATGCATGTGTATAGGCTAGTTTTGATGATTCGGTCATTTATACTTGTTATGCTATCTTTGATCTTACTTCATGTATATGTGTGTTTAATTCAAATCTAATAAATATACATGTATACCCCTTGAGTCATTTGCCTTCATGCAATATATATTGGACTCTTTTCATATTTGGGATATGTATGCATATTGTTAGAATTGGATAAATCATACATATACCATGAAGATTAGTATTTTAAATAAACAATAATAAAAAAAATGATTTTTTTCATGTTTTTGATATGTACAACAAAATGTGATTTATGATCTTTTTGAGCTTGAATGACTATTTTCATAAAAATGCTATTTACATGATCTTTTGAACACTCATCTTTATGATACAAAATATTTTGAGCTTTATAGACCATGAGTGATTAAATCTTTATGTACTTAGCAATGCTTTATGAAAAATATATGATTTGTTTTAAGATGAAAAATAAGATTTTCATGAGATTCATGCTTCACTTTCTATTTTCATGAAAATACCATTTACATAACCTTTGAACACTCATCTTTATGATAAAAGATAATTTTTGAGCTTTATGGACTATGAGTGCTTAACTTGTATGTATTTAGTATTATTCATGGAAAACATTTGACTTTGTATTTTTGAAGGATCTTTAACTAGTTTGTCAAAAATTCATTTAAACTAGTTATCTATTCTTCAAATTAATTCACATGATCCTATTTTTAATCATATGGATAAATTCTTTTGTATTCTCAAAATTTATTTGATGCTTCTTGATTTGAATATTAGTTTAAATGTTTCCATTTGTCAACACTTGGATTTATACTTATACACATTATGGATCACAAATAAATCTATATATGATTGGGTTTGAATGCTTATTTGTGCCCATTAGGTGTGTTAGTATAGCCTAAGTTTTGATGATTATTACATTTTAAACTTGTATTCCCATTTTGGATTTATGCTATGATCATGTGCTTTCATTTCATGTATATGTTTGTCTTGCCAAAATATTAAGATATACATGGATACCTCTTGAGTCATTTGCCTTTCATGCAAATCTATATATAGACTCAAATGTGTTTAAGGATATGTATGTATACTTAATGTCTTGTCAAACATACATATATCTTGAAATAAAATTTCTATTTTTAATAAAAATTTTGTAATTTTTCAATAAAATTTTTGTGATGGATTTCATGATTTCAAAATTTTAAGGAATATGAGTTTTATTGCTATTTTTCATGATACCATGTTCCACATAACACTAGCACACTCACTTCTTTTTGATATGGACTTTATGGATAGAGTGCTTTTTAGTGCCTTGTGTTCATTGGTATTTCATGAAAAAATTTGACTTTTCCTTGATTGAAGGATTCCGTACTAGTTGTTAAACACCTTCATTTAACTAGTTCGAATTCTTCATGTGGTAGATTTTAATGATATATACACTTAAGCTTAATTTTCAATTGGTATCATTGGATATTTTCAATTGGTATCAATATGATCTCTTATTGTGTATACTCATATGTTGTTCTTTCATATATGTATGTATCTACTTAAATGGTATACTCTTTTCATACATATATGATGTTGTGTGTGCTTGTATTAAAATGGATTTATATTTTAAAGCACAATAGTTGTTAATGCTAAGCTTACTTCAAATCTTATTTATTTTAAGCTTATGCATTGTATTTCAAAATTGGTATCAAATTCAAAATTTGATTGTTCTACATTGGTAACTTAAAAGAAAGTTGTGTATTTTAAGATATTTCAAAATTTTGTTTTCATAAGAAAAGTTCAAAATTTTGTCTTGTTAAAGAAATATTCAAAATTTTTGATTTGTATTTCCTATATGCAAGGAGAGCTTAACATCTCTCTTACATATGAATTCATGTTGAGTATATTATAAATTGAGGAGCTTGACAACTCTTCTTTATATGATATACGTGTGTAGGGGAGCTTCACATCTCCTCTTATGCATTACATAATATGTGTTATGTGAGTTAGGGTTTGTCATCCCTTCTTCATGTAATGCATATGTGTAGGGAAGTTAACTTAGCGTCTTCCTCTTCATGAATGTATATCGCATATAAATCTTATTGATTGATTTGATTTTACCCTCCTTGATTTCCTTATTTTTGACAAAAAGGGGAGAAAATTGTTTGATGATTTGAACTTTGAACCCTTTGTTGATGATTGACAAAAAGGGGAGAAGTATTTGAGTTATATGCATGATTTCCTTAAGGGGGAGAAGTATTTGTTCCTTACTTAAGGGAGAGAAAGATTTTGAGATGATTTTGAGTTTTTATACTTGTGCTTTTACTCATGCATAGCAATAATATAATGAGATAAAAGTTGAGAAAAAGATTTGTGCATTCATTTGCATACATATTTATGTGCTTTAATGTCATATCTATTTTTTTTGCATACATATTTATGTGCTTTAATGTCATATCTATTTATTTCTAGTGATGCATGAGTTAAGGGGGAGCTTCTTTGAAGCTTTACTTTAATCCATGCATATATAACTTCATGAGTTTTGTCATCATCAAAAAGGGGGAGATTGTTGGCCCAAAGGCCTATCACTCTAGTTTTGATGATGATCAACTCATGTAGTTATATTTGCTAATGATCTTGTTTAATTAGTGACAGATTCTTTATCAAGATCTTAGTAGGTGCAAAGCTCAACAAAGGATTAAATGTCAAGATTTGGAGCTAGCACGGGGTGATCCAAGGAGCTTTGGATCAAGCTTAGACCAAGTCAAGAAGATGAGAAGCCTTCAAGGGAAGACTTCAAGAAGATGAAGACTTGTGTCTAGGTATAAGATTTTGTTTTTGTTTTAGTTAAAATGTAAAGGATAGAATAGTTGGTGGATTGCTCAAGTCATATCACACACACACTCTTGATAGAATTGTTTTCATGATAAATATTTCATTTCATAAAAGATTTTCTTATTGAGAAAAGATTTTCATTGTGACAAAATTCTATTTGGTTCTTGGTATTTCAAGTTACATATCTTATATCCAAAACCAAGTTTAGTGCTTTATGTCAAAAACTAGATATTTCATCTTGATTGTGTAGTGGATCATATCCATACACACTATGCCTTAAAGTATATCTTGTTTTTGTATTTGATGAAAATTTAGAAAAACATGTTTTAGAAAAACAGTTTTTATTATGAGCCAATATTTTCAAGTTACAAAAATAGTCAAATCTTTAATAACATGCCTTGATTTTGTGCAAGCATGTTTCTATATCATAAAACTATTTTTTGTAGAATTTTTAAGTATTTATGGGATTTTTTAAGCCAAAAAGACCAATCTTTAATCCCAAAATTTTCTGGTTCTGGCAGTTCTGATTTTTCAGAACTGACAGTGGCCGGTCGACGGGTCGGTCGACCGGACGTGCACAGACGTGCACGCCTGTGTGCACTGGAGAACGGTCGACCGTGCCGGCCGACCGCTTCAGAGAGTCTGCTCTCTGGAAATTCCGGTCGACCGCACCGGTCGACCGACAGAGAAGTAATTCTCTGCTCCTGGTGCGCGGTCGACCGGAGGCTCCAACGGTCGGATTCTTGACCGTTGGCGGTCGACCGGACCGGTCGACCGGCAGCTCTGACAAGAGCCCAACGGTCAGATTTTTCTGGCCTCTATAAAAGGGGTTTTTGTCATTATTTTGAGCTAAGATTTTGGAGACCTTAGAGCCTGTTTTCTTATATTCATTTCAGAGGTTTTTCTCCACAAAAATAGTGAGCTAATACTTCAATCAAAGGGAAGATTTTATAAGAGTGTAAAAGTGATTTCTTGAGATTTTCACAAAGATTCTTTCCTTGCTTTCTCACACAAACACTTAAGCATCATTGAGCTATTCATCCTATAAGTGTTGTAGTGAGAGTTTTTGTAGGTGATCAAGTGTTTAGATCACCAAGATTCATCTTGTACTTTGAGGAGGCGGGCAAGTGTGCTCGCAGTTTTTGAGTTCGGGTGCGGACTTGTTGTACGAGGTGCGGCCTCGACGAGCCGGTGGGCTTGTGGTGTGTAAGGGACTTTGGGAGTCCGAGAGCTTGTAGGTGTTGCGGGCCCAAGAAGAGATCCGGTGGATGGTGCATAGTGGAAATCCTTCGTGTGCGAAGGCGGGGATGTAGAGCAAGTGTGCTCGAACCTCGAAACAAACCCTTTGTGTTTGCGATTGCTCACTCTTGCTCTCTTACTCTTTTGTCTCACTTATATCTTGCATTACTTTATTGTCTTTATCTCTTATATGCATGATATACCTTTGTGCTCATAATTGCTATTACTTGCTTGGGATTGTTATTAACACTAGTATTCAACCAAGAGAGCCAACGCGGCACCTCAACCCATTCAAGGGGAATCTAGAGGAGTTTGTCCAGAGCCTCGCAAGGGGAATTCGGCAACACTCTTGTGTTATACATAAGTGTTCAATTAAAAGAAGTTTAATTTGGTCAACTTAGTTTAATTCCGCATTATTTGTCACAAGTGACCATTAGATTAGCCATCACCTATTCACCCCCCCCTCTAGGTGATCTTACAATATTGGGATAGCAATATGGCCCATTTGCTAGTCAACCATTCAGCGAAGATGGCTTCATCATAAGCAATCTTAAAGGATTGACTTTAGATATGACGTGTATGGCTTGGCTCATGTCGCATTTTCTGGACAACGAACACCAACACAAGGCATTTCTTTTCAATCAGATTGTATCGATGTTCGGCTCCGATCATGGTTTCTACTCAGGTAATAGATTGCCTACTCGTGCCCCTGATCATTATTCTGGGCTAATAAAGTGCCTAGAGAAT